>CM059785.1:3357500-3460000 GCA_030435695.1 Brachymystax lenok tsinlingensis
TCACCAAGCTGCTTGGCGATGGTCTTGTAGCCCATTCCAGTCTTGTGTAGGTCTACAATCTTGTCCCTGACATCCTTGGAGAGCTCTTTTGTCTTGGCCATGGTGGAGTGTTTGGAATCTGATTGATTGATTGCTTCTGTGGACAGGTGTCTTTTATACAGGTAACAAGCTGAGATTAGGAGCACTCCCTTTAAGAGTGTGCTCCTAATCTCAGCTCGTTACCTGTATAAAATACACCTGGGAGCCAGAAATCTTTCTGATTGAGAGGGGGTCAAATACTTATTTCCCTCATTAAAATGCAAATCAATTTATAACATTTTTCACATGCGTTTTCCAGGATTTATTTGTTGTTATTCTGTCTCTCACTGTTCAAATAAACCTACCATTAAAATTATAGACTGATCATTTCTTTGTCAGTGGGCAAACGTACAAAATCAGCAGGGGATCAAATACTTTTTTTCTCACTGTATATACAGTGGGGGAAAAAATTATTTAGTCAGCCACCAATTGTGCAAGTTCTCTCACTTAAAAAGATGAGAGAGGCCTGTAATTTTCATCATAGATACACTTCAACTATGACAGACAAAATGAGGGAAAAAAATCCAGAAAATCACATTGTAGTATTTTTTATGAATTTATTTGCAAATTATGGTGGAAAATAAGTATTTGGTCACATACAACCAAGCAAGATTTCTGGCTCTCACAGACCTGTAACTTCTTCTTTAAGAGGCTCCTCTGTCCTCCACTCATTACCTGTATTAATGGCACCTGTTTGAACTTGTTATCAGTATAAAAGACACCTGTCCACAACCTCAAACAGTCACACTCCAAACTCCACTATGGCCAAGACCAAAGAGCTGTCAAAGGACACCAGAAACAAAATTGTAGACCTGCACCAGGTTGGGAAGACTGAATCTGCAATAGGTAAGCAGCTTGGTTTGAAGAAATCAACTGTGGGAGCAATTATTAGGAAATGGAAGACATACAAGACCACTGATAATCTTCCTCGATCTGGGGCTCCATGCAAGATCTCACCCTGTGGGGTCAAAATGATCACAAGAACGGTGAGCAAAAATCCCAGAACCACACGGGGGGACCTAGTGAATGACCTGCAGAGAGCTGGGACCAAAGTAACAAAGCCTACCATCAGTAACACACTACGCCGCCAGGGACTCAAATCCTGCAGTGCCAGACGTGTCCCCCTGCTTAAGCCAGTACATGTTCAGGCCCGTCTGAAGTTTGCTAGAGAGCATTTGGATGATCCAGATGAGGATTGGGAGAATGTCATATGGTCAGATGAAACCAAAATATAACTTTTGGTAAAAACTCAACTCGTCGTGGTTTGGAGGACAAAGAATGCTGAGTTGCATCCAAAGAACACCATACCTACTGTGAAGCATGGGGGTGGAAACATCATGCTTTGGGGCTGTTTTTCTGCAAAGGGACCAGGACGACTGAACCGTGTAAAGGAAAGAATGAATGGGGCCATGTATCGTGAGATTTTGAGTGAAAACCTCCTTCCATCAGCAAGGGCATTGAAGATGAAACGTGGCTGGGTCTTTCAGCATGACAATGATCCCAAACACACCGCCTGGCAACGAAGGAGTGGCTTCGTAAGAAGCATTTCAAGGTCCTGGAGTGGCCTAGCCAGTCTCCAGATCTCAACCCCATAGAAAATCTTTGGAGGGAGTTGAAAGTCTGTGTTGCCCAGCGACAGCCCCAAAACATCACTGCTCTAGAGGAGATCTGCATGGAGGAATGGGCCAAAATACCAGCAACAGTGTGTGAAAACCTTGTGAAGACTTACAGAAAACATTTGACCTCTGTCATTGCCAAGAAAGGGTATATAACAAAGTATTGAGATAAACTTTTGTTATTGACCAAATACTTATTTTCCACCATAATTTGCAAATAAATTCATAAAAAATCCTACAATGTGATTTTCTGGATTTCTTTTCCTCATTTTGTCTGTCATAGTTGAAGTGTACCTATGATGAAAATTACAGGCCTCTCTCATCTTTTTAAGTGAGAGAACTTGCACAATTGGTGGCTGACTAAATACTTTTTTTCCCCACTGTATATACATTTTTGAAGAATCACTCAAATGGAACGCAAACCCTGTGGATGTACCACTGAGTGTAGTTTTGTTTTGCCATGTTCTAACGAGACCATGTTGATAGTTTTCACACACTGAATTTAAGAGATATGATGATAAAAAAAAAAAAAAAAAAAGGAAATGCTCTTGTGCAGGTTAGGCCTATCTAGACTTGCCAGAGTGATCGTTAGTATGATCGCAAGATTGTCCGTATATGTCAACATTTTAATGCACCTTCACAAAATGAACTCAATGTGTTTGCTTCACTAAACTCAAACAATACAATTGGTTGGTTTATCTGTCTGTCTGTCTGAGCTGGTCCTGGATCTGAGTGATTACAATGACTCACTCAATAGCAACAGACCCACTGCCCAGAGAACACTGATAACTAGATAGCAACAGACCCACTGCCCAGAGAACACTGATAACTAGATAACAGACCCACTGCTCAGAGAACACTGATAACGAGATAACAACAGACCCACTGCCCAGAGAACACTGATAACTAGATAACAACAGACCCACTGCCCAGAGAACACTGATAACTAGATAACAGACCCACTGTCCAGAGAACACTGATAACTAGATAACAACAGACCCACTGCCCAGAGAACACTGATAACTAGATAACAGACCCAATGCCCAGAGAACACTGATAACTAGATAACAGACCCACTGTCCAGAGAACACTGATAACTATATAACAACAGACCCACTGCCCAGAGAACACTGATAACTAGATAACAGACCCAATGCCCAGAGAACACTGATAACTAGATAACAGACCCACTGCCCAGAGAACACTGATAACTAGATAATAACAGACCCACTGCCCAGAGAACACTGATAACTAGATAACAGACCCACTGCTCAGAGAACACTGATAACGAGATAACAACAGACCCACTGCCCAGAGAACACTGATAACTAGATAACAACAGACCCACTGCCCAGAGAACACTGATAACTAGATAACAGACCCACTGTCCAGAGAACACTGATAACTAGATAACAACAGACCCACTGCCCAGAGAACACTGATAACTAGATAACAGACCCAATGCCCAGAGAACACTGATAACTAGATAACAGACCCACTGTCCAGAGAACACTGATAACTAGATAACAACAGACCCACTGCCCAGAGAACACTGATAACTAGATAACAGACCCACTGCCCAGAGAACACTGATAACTAGATAACAGACCCACTGCCCAGAGAACACTGATAACTAGATAACAACAGACCCACTGCCCAGAGAACACTGATAACTAGATAACAGACCCAATGCCCAGAGAACACTGATAACTAGATAACAACAGACCCACTGCCCAGAGAACACTGATAACTAGATAACTGACCCACTGCCCAGAGAACACTGATAACTAGATAATAACAGACCCACTGCCCAGAGAACACTGATAACGAGATAATAACAGACCCATTGACATGAGAACACTGATAACTAGATAACAACAGACCCACTGACATGAGAACACTGATAACTAGATAACAGACCCACTGCCCAGAGAACACTGATAACTAGATAACAACAGACCCACTGCCCAGAGAACACTGATAACTAGATAACTGACCCACTGCCCAGAGAACACTGATAACTAGATAACAACAGACCCACTGTCATGAGAACACTGATAACTAGATAACAACAGACCCACTGCCCAGAGAACACTGATAACTAGATAATAACAGACCCACTGCCCAGAGAACACTGATAACTAGATAACACCACTGTCTATTAGCTCTGTGTGTGTGTGTGAGTGTGTGCGTTTACTTTCATGCGTAAGTGCGTGTTTGCCATTAGCTGGTCTTCCCGGCCTGACAAGGCTTGTGTTTGGTTAACGCAAACACAAGAGCCAACCATACCTGACCCTTTAAAAGGGTCGTCACACACCCCACCATCAGCCCTAATCACCACCAGTCTTGTCCTACCTGTTTGTTCACCACTCTGCAAACAATCCCTTTAGCCTTGGGAGACCCTGGGAAGAGACCGGAGCCTCCCACTACGCTGACCTCTACTACCACTGCTGTGGACACAATACTGCCCCTTACCACCCCCTCTCCCCTACCCTCTGTTAAAACTAGCAAACAGCCCCCTCTCCCCCTTTGGCCTGGACTCAGATCCTCTCCCCTCCCCCACCCCCATCTCCCCCTCTGGCCTGGACTCAGATCCCCCTCCCCTCCCCCTCTGGCCTGGACTCAGATCCCAATATAATTCAATTAAAATCTTTATTTCTTTCCTTCTCTTAGGCAGCGCAGCAATAATACCGCCATTAAATGGATCACGGGTATTTGATTTAGTGGTGGACGGACGGCTGTGTGAATGGAAGCGCCTCGGAACACTACAATCACCCCGGTGACCAGATGAGCCAACCAGAGGAGGCGGTTTGTCGGCTGAATAGAAGCCACTGTATTAGCGGGGGAATACTGATCCAAGTTACCATGGCGATGTGGATGTTGACGTGTGTGTGTGTGGATGTGTGTGTGTTTGGGTTGAAGAAGTGTGTGGCTGTGTGTGTGGGGGGATAAAAGAAGTGTATGGCTGTGTGTGTGTGGGGATAAAAGAAGTGTGTGGCTGTGTGTGTGGGGGATTGAAGAAGTGTATGGCTGTGTGTGTGGGGGGATGTGAAAGAAGTGTGTGTGTGTGGGGATCAGTGTATGGCTGTGTGTGTGTGGGTTGAAAGAGTGTAGTGGCTGGTGTGTGTGGGGAAAGAAGTGTGTGGCTGTGTGTGTGTGGGATAAAAAGAAGTGTATGGCTGTGTGTGTGTGGGGATAAGGGGATGTGGCTGTGTGTGTGGGGGGATAAAAGAAGTGTATGGCTGTGTGTGTGGGGGGATTGAAGAAGTGTGTGGATGTCTACTCTCTCTGTGGAAGCCCACAAAAACATCCTGTGGCGGACTGCTATAGCATCGAATAGTCCCCGCGATATGCAACTGTTCAGGGATGTCAGGAACCAATGCACGCAGTCAGTCAGGAAAGCAAAGGCTAGCTTTTTCAAACAGAAATATGCATCCTGTAGCTCCAAAACAAAAAGTTTTGGGTCACTGTCAAGTCCATGGAGAACAAGAGCACCTCCTCCCAGCTGCCCACTGCACTGAGGCTAGGTAACACGGTCACCACCGATAAATCCAGGATAATTGAAAATTTCAACAAGCATTTCTCTACGGCTGGCCATGCTTTCCTCCTGGCTACACCAACCCCGGCCTTCGTGCATTATGAGCTTAGAAACTCTGTATTACTTGGCTCCTTTGTTGACAATAGACAGAGAACATTTACCGCTTCACTTTACCACTGGCTTAAAGACTTCTCCCCCTCTACTGTTCACATCCGATTAGAGCCAGTTCATCAGAAATAAAACCCTGCTGTGTGTTGTGAACGCAAAGCATTTTCCATAAGAGAGCCACTCTCTGCATCTCTGTGGATGCCCTATGGTTCACAGGTAGGTGCTACTCTCTCTGTGGAAGCCCTATGGTTCACAGGTAGGTGCTACTCTCTCTGCGTCTCTGTGGAAGCCCTATGGTTCACAGGTAGGTATGGTTGATATCCACACACTTAGAGCTGTGGAACTTAGAGCCGTGGAACATAGAGCTGTGGAACATGGAGCCGTGGAACTTAGAGCTGTGGAACTTAGAGCCGTGGAACTTAGAGCCGTGGAACTTAAAGCCGTGGAACTTAGAGCCGTGGAACATAGAGCTGTGGAACATGGAGCCGTGGAACTTAGAGCTGTGGAACTTAGAGCCGTGGAACTTAGAGCCGTGGAACTTAAAGCCGTGGAACTTAGAGCTGTGGAACTTAGAGCTGTGGAACTTAGAGCTGTGGATAAACCAAGATGGCGTAGCAGTGCGGACGTGTTTTTGTTCGTCCCCTTGTGTACTTTTGTATTTTTCATCTTTTTTGTATGTATTCCACATTTATTTTCAAACTCTTTTCCATTTTATATTAAATATACCTTCCGGTAACCTGCCTCACCCAATGTGTTACGGAACCGCTATTTCTTAGACAGAACTCCAATTAGCTACCCAGCTAACGCTGTGGTATTGCCAAGAAGCAGAGCTTTTGATGACTATGCAACACTTGTATATTGATGAATGTTTAATAATTCAACTTTTGGATTTTGAATTTGGCGCCTTACATTTCACCGGGTAGTGTCGGGAGCTAGCGCCACACTGCTCCCTAAGTAGTTTTAACGCCCCTGCCCTGAAGCTAGCACCAGTTAGCTGCGAGGCAGGCGCATCTCCCGGCTAGCAAAGGAAAGTACCACAACAACAATACCTCTCTCGCCAGCTGGCTTGGACTCCTTCTCGACACGACCCCTCGTCATACCACCCCGACTAGTCTGCCGACGAATACTCCATCCGCTGTGCCAGCAACCGGCCTCTGTCGGACGTCGGAGCAGACGGTTCTACCAACCCCGGCCGGCTAACTTTAACTTTAAACGCTGTGTCTCCTGCGTGCCGGCGTAGTAACGAATACCTCGCGGCTTCCCTGTCCCATCTATTGCTGTTCACTGGACCCTATGATCCTTCGGCTACATAGCTGATGCCTGCTGGACTATTCATTAGTCATGGTACTCCATTCTGTTTATTTTTGTTTATCTGTCGGCCCCGGCCGCTACTCAAGCCCTGTGTGTAGCCTAACCAACCCTCTTTGCCCATTCATCGCCAGTTTACCTGTTGTTATCTTAGCTGATTAGCTGTTGTGGTCTTAGCTAGCTCTCCCAATCAACATCTATGTTTGCTTTATGCCTCGCTTTATGTCCCTCTCAAATGTCAATATGCCCTGTTTACTGTTGTTTAGGATAGTTATCCTTGTTTTAGTTTACAGTGGAGCCCCAAGGCCCACTCTACATGCCTCAGATTCCTCCTTTGTCCCACCTCCCACACATGCGGTGACCTTACCCAGTATTACCAGCACCTCCAGAGATGCAACCACATCATCACTCGGTACCTGGGCTTCCCTCCACTGTACACTCACCCCACCATACCCCTGTCTGCACACTATACCCTGAATCTATTCTACCACACCCAGAAATCTGCTTCTTTTTATTCTCTGTCCCTAACGTACTAGACGACCTGTTCTAATAGCCTTTAGCCGTACCCTCATCCTACTCCTCCTCTGTTCCTCGGGTGATGTGGAGGTAAACCCTGGCCCTGTGTGTCCCCAGGCACTTTCATTTGTTGACTTCTGTAATCGAAAAAGCCTTGGTTTCATGCATGTTAACATCAGAAGCCTCCTCCCTAAGTTTGTTTTACTCACTGCTTTAGAACACTCCGCCAACCCTGATGTCCTTGCCGTGTCTGAATCCTGGCTTAGGAAGGCCACCAAAAATACTGAGATTTCCATACCCAACTAAAACAAGATAGAACTGCCAAAGGGGGAGGAGTTGCAATCTATTGCAGAGATAGCCTGCAAAGTTCTGTCATACTTTCCAGGTCTATGCCCAAACAGTTCGAACTTCTAATTCTAAAAATCTCTCCAGAAATAAGTCTCTCACTGTTGCCGCCTGCTATAGACCCCCCTCAGCTCCCAGCTGTGCCCTGGACATCATGTGTGAACTGACTGCCCCCCATCTATCTTCAGATTCTGTTAGGTGACCTAAACTGGGATATGCTTAACACCCCGGTCGTCCTACAATCTAAGCTAGATGCCCTCAATCTCACACAAATCATCAAGGAACCCACCAGGTACAATCCTAAATCTGTAAACATGGGCACCCTCAAAGATATTATCCTGACCAACTTGCCTTCCAAATACACCTCTGCTGTTTTCAATCAGGATCTCAGCGACCACTGCCTCATTGCCTGCATCCGCTATGGGCCCGCGGTCAAACGACCACCCCTTATCACTGTCAAACGCTCCCTTAAACACTTCTGCGAGCAGGCCTTTCTAATTGACCTGGCCCGGGTATCCTGGCAGGATATTGACCTCATTCCGTCAGTCGAGGATGCCTGGTCGTTCTTTAAAAGCAACTTCTTCACTATCTTAAATAAGCATGCCCCTTTCAATACTGTTAACTTCTTTGGGAGCAGCGCACGAGGTGACCGTTTTGGAGACCCTGGCGTGCCCAAAGTAAAATGACTCCCATTCAGGGCCAGAACATAGGATATGCACATATTTAGTACCATTGGATAGGAAACACTCCGAATTTTCTAAAAGTGTTAACATTTTGTCTGTGAGTATAACAGAACGGATATGGCAGGCAAACACACGAGGAATTTCTGTCCTGGAAAAAGTGGTTTTGACAGATTGCCTCATTTGGAACCCCTCCCTTATGAAAATGCCCTTATAAGGGCATATGAACGTGCGCTGCTCCTCGTGCGCTGCTCCCAAAAAAGTTAAATCGGAGGGCCTGTTGTCTGGGCCTCTGGCAGTCTCTATGGGGGTGCCACAGGGTTCAATTCTTGGGCCGACTCTTCTCTGTATACATCAATGATGTCGCTCTTGCTGCTGGTGATTCTCTGATCCTCCTCTATGCAGATGACACCATTCTGTATACTTCTGGCCATTCTTTGGACACTGTTAACTAACCTCCAAATGAGCTTCAATGCCATACAACACTCCTTCCGTGGCCTCCAACTGCTCTTAAACGCTAGTAAAACCAAATGCATGCTTTTCAACCGTTCGCTGCCTGCACCCGCCCGCCTGACTAGCATCACCACCCTGGATGGCTCTGACCTAGAATATGTGGACAACTACAAATACCTAGGTGTCTGGCTAGACTGTAAACTCTCCCTCCAGACTCACATTAAACATCTCCAATCCAAAATCAAATCTAGAATCGTCCTTCTATTTCGCAACAAAGGCTCCTTCACTCATGCTGCCAAACTTGCACTAGTAAAACTGACTATTCTACCGATCCTCGACTTTGGCGATGTCATCTACAAAACAGCTTCCAATACTCTACTCAGCAAACTGGATGCAGTCTATCACAGTGCCATCCGCTTTGTCACCAAAGCCCCTTATACCACCCACCACTGCGACCTGTATGCTCTAGTCGGCTGGCCCACTGGCTCCAGGTCATCTACAAGTCCCTGCTAGGTAAAGCCCCGCCTTATGACTAAACTACAGTTCACTAGTTTGATTCCTTTGATTACACCACTAAGTGAAGAATCTGTGGGCCAGAGGGGGGGGGGGGGTCATGACTAAACTACAGTTCACTCAGAAAGAATTCACACTTCCTGATTTTCTATTCGCAAAGAAGGGCACTTATTGGTCGATGGGTAAAAAAAGTCAGACGTTGAATATCCCTTTGATCATGGTTAATTACACTTTGGATGGTGTATCAATACACCCAGTCACTACAAAGATACAGGCGTACTTCCTAACTCAGTTGCTGGTAACAGACAGAGTTTGTTTAATTGAAGTTCAGTTTGTGAACATTGAGCACAAAATTATCATAACATTTTAGTCCTTCGTGACGGATCTCAATATCTGTCTGTTGTCCAAAGATAACACGCCGAATGCACGCGCGGATGACCGCATCCGTAAGATCAAAGACCTGCCCCCTGACATTGGGGAACTATTGCAGGCCGGTGTATATCTAAGAACGACAGAGACGGTGATGAGATCCAACCGACATTGCTTTCACCAGTCTGCAAGACAAGTCAGTAGAGTCTTTATTCACGGATTTTGAAAGGAAGGATTTGAGATATCTTAATTGTGGTTCTAAAATGTTTAGAATTGAGCAAAATAAGAGTTTGTTTTGGTTCTAGCATGTTTGGAATTTAGCAAAAATAGAAGCTTAATCATTCTTAAGAAATTTACTAGTTTCTATTGTGAAAGTAGCCGAAAGCTAACTTTAAACGAGCGATGCGACAGGTTTGAAATGACCTGAGGTAAGGCGCTGCCATAAATTAAACTATCTTAATAGATCCGGACTTCGCACACACAGATTATTAAGCCGGGATATTAAATAGGTCCTCTGTGTAAAGATGGTGGTTTTGTGAATAGGATAACCTAAATGGTACATTAGCCTCGGTCGGTAATTCAAATAACATACCTAAATAAACTCCTTATAAGAGGATATAAACTAGGTTTGGTGAGATAGACAGTAATTCTATGCGAACACGATAGGAGATAGGAGATAGAAGATATTAACGTCAACTGAGTCCCAAGAAACAACAGAAAAATAGCTTATAGTTGTAAACGGGTGAGACCTAATGTCCGATTGAAAGTCACCTCTATAGATAAAGTTTCCAGACCGGAGAATACCACATGGTACAATACATATCACTTAGGCTATGGGAATATACATAGAACCATAATTAGAGTAATTTGATAATGTTAGGAACCACAAACATAGATCATGGAGACCTAATACATAGAGGGTAACATAGAGGGTCAGCCTAGCACACACATAGGGGGTAGTGACATACACATTACGTGTGAAACACATAGAAAGGTTTTATTATTAACAATGGGCAGTAAATCTTCAAAAGAGGTTCCCCAACTTACGGGAGATGAGCGCTATATGGAGTTAAAAGATAAAAGAAACATTTATTTTGGTCCAAAATGGAGAAAGAAGTATTGTAAAACCATGGAGTTGCTAAAAGAAGTGCACGTAAATTCTACCAATTCGTTGCGAATAAATGATAAGTGAAGAGCCTAACTAGCTTTGCGAGGTGAGTAGGTTGAAGATGTATTTTCTTGTATCTAGAAATAAAGGTAGATAAATTAGTTAGCCAAGAATAGCTTAGGTATTTGACCGCCATGTGGAAAAATAGTAGGAATTATGATTTAGAAAGTTTGAATTAACTCTGTTCATTAGTGGATTTTGGGGTTGAATTATCCTTGTCAGAAACAGGGACAGTGGATATTAGGTAAACATTAACTACTAAGTAATGTTTTAGGCAGTCTAATGTTGTATTTCGCCACATTCGAACCATCGCTAAAAGTTTTAATTTGACGTTCAATGTTGATAAAATATGTATGCTATGTGGTAGAGCAGAAACACGAGGAGTTATGGCTTTGGTAAAGTACTAAGAACCATGCGATTCCAGAAAAACTTCAGTCTCTGTTTTTCTAATTCGAAATAAATGCATAGAATTGAGACATGGGGAGGAGGATATAATAACTAATTAAAGTGGCCTCCCTGTAAAAAGCAGAAATAGGTTTCTTTTAACTATATTTAACAAATAAAATGTTTTAACTGGTAACAAACGTTAGCAAAAAGAGAGGTGGTTGGAAGCAATTAATTAGTGGGAAGTAAAGGTATGAATAAAACATTACTATTGTTTGACAATCAAGCTGATAAGGCAGCACCAACTTTTTGAAGGTCCAACATTTGTTAACTAATAGTTTTGTATTTGACTAAAGTAATGCAAAGGTGAAACCGATAGGATTACTGGAAAGGGCCTCTGGGATTGGTTAGTTTAAAGTAAGGTCAATTCCACTTAATGGAAAACTATATTATATGATGAGGTTTGAATATAGTGCTTGCTTTCAGGAAAAATGAATGTCATGTCCAGGCCTGAGTTTTACAGGCTGGCGTGTTTTTGTTTCGTTTTTGGTGTAGGGTTTTTCTGTTCTAGGTGTTCTGTTTCTATGCTGGGTAAATGGTTCCCAATTAGAGGCAGCTGAGTGTCGTTACCTCTAATTGGGAACCATATATATGTTTGTAGTTTTCAGAGGGGTTTGGTGGGTTATTCTGTCACGATCTTCGGTAGGAACAGACCAAGACGCAGCGATGCTTCCAGTATACATATTTATTAAATGACGCAAACTGGGAAAACAATAAACAAACGAACGAAGATCGTAACATATATATATGTCTATTATATATACATATAATTCTGTGTGTGTGTGTGATGTGAATGAGTAGGAATGTCAAAGTGGGGCAGGGAAGTGTCTGGACATTTCTGTTTGATTTCAACATATGGTTTAACACACACCCCCAAGTACACACAGACAATAAAAGCGATTGCGGAGGTCTCACTGAAGTGTGGGATTTAATTTGTATAGAACTGTTTTGAAAATCCCTGAATAGTTGAACAATTCCTGGTGAAAACTGATCACTTTCACTAGAAATTGGAAAGAGACGTGAGAATTTCATTAAAAAAAAAAAAAATCTATCCAAATTGTACTATCTCCTTAGGAAATTATATGGATAGTGTTTGGGAAATAGAGCCTTGTTCAGTCTGCATATAGGAGTAGAGAGAGAGTTTTGGGCTGAACACACGTGTGTTAGAACATGCAGTAAGACAACCACCAGGATTACTCTGGGGCAGTAGGGGGTATATGGGGTGAAAAGGGTAGGCTCCCATCGCCAGACAGTGTGGATGAGGAGGATAAGATAGATACTGAATTACTAGGTATTTGAGTTAGCTACAGTAGATTTGGCTCTAGCACAGGAACAGAAACCATTTTTAACATTGTTCTGACTCATGAGACTTCAGGGGGGGAAGCAATGGTACCGGTGCTAATTTCCAAGTTGTGTCCCGTTAACCTATTGGGAAGGGATGTGATGACACTTTTGAATATAGCTGTACCACCCACTGAAAGGGGCATGAAGGCCCACATAGTTAAGAACAACATGGTCATCTGTGGGGACAGTGAACCTTGTTGCTGGTATAGTCGGGACTTAGTCAGAACTGTGGGAGAGTATGGTTTATTGGGTAACAAAGGGAAAGAAGATTAATGACTGGGTATCCGTGGAGGAAGGGGTTGCGCACAGCCCATCCGCAGACAGATACCGTAGGAAGTTTTGTTTGGCATTCCCTAGATATGACGGGTCATGACGTCAGCTTTGACCTAGAAACATGGGGGAAGAAGGATAAGCCAGTGGCTTGTTACTCCTCTCCTTTGGATAAGGTGGTCTTTTGTGTCTTGTATTATATTGTTAGACATGCCAAATATGACTATTGAGAGATGTGCTACTCTGGACACCTCCACACTTATACTAATAGCTACTGATGGGAGCCCACGTTTATTGTGTAACTGAGAAAGTTGTGTTGCATAGGCCTGATTTGACAGATTTGCCATTAACAGATGGAGAAATTACTATGTTTATAGATGAGTCTTCAAGGTAGAACTCAGATGTTTCGAATACAACTGGGTATGATGTTGTTACTCTTACTAAAAACTTAGAGGCTGAATCACGACCAAGTCACTATTCTGTGTAGCAGGCAGAAATTGATTTATTTGTTATGATTTCTCCAGACTGTAATATTACTGTATTCATGGTTTAACTCCCTAGTCATCCATACAGACTGTAATATTACTGTATTCATGGTTTAACTCCCTAGTCATCCATACAGACTGTAATATTACTGTATTCATGGTTTAACTCCCTAGTCATCCATACAGACTGTAATATTACTGTATTCATGGTTTAACTCCCTAGTCATCCATACAGACTGTAATATTACTGTATTCATGGTTTAACTCCCTAGTCATCCATACAGACTGTATTATTACTGTATTCATGGTTTAACTCCCTAGTCATCCATACAGACTGTAATATTACTGTATTCATGGTTTAACTCCCTAGTCATCCATACAGACTGTAATATTACTGTATTCATGGTTTAACTCCCTAGTCATCCATACAGACTGTATTATTACTGTATTCATGGTTTAACTCCCTAGTCATCCATACAGACTGTAATATTACTGTATTCATGGTTTAACTCCCTAGTCATCCATACAGACTGTAATATTACTGTATTCATGGTTTAACTCCCTAGTCATCCATGATGGCTAATCGACCCGCTAGCGTCCCTGAGAGGTTAACCTAAATGACAGAGTGAAAAGAAGGACAGAATAAAAATATTCCAAAACATGCATCCTGTTTGCAACAAGGCATTAATGTAATACTGCAAAAGACGTGGCAAAACAATTCACTTTTTGTCCTGAATACAAAGTGTTATGTTTGGGGGCAAATCCAGTAGAACACATTACTGAGCACCACTCCATATTTTCAAGCATAGTGGTGGCTGGCTGCGTCATGTTATCGGTACGCTTGTAATCGTTCAAGGACTGGAGAGTTTTTTTATGATAAAAAAGAAATGAAGTTAAGCACAGGCAAAGTCTTAGAGGAAAACCTGGTTCAGTCTGCTTTCCACCAGACACTGGGAGAGTAATGTACCTTTCAGCAGGACAATAACTTAAAACACAAGCCCAAATCTGCACTGGAGTTGTTTACCAAGAAAACCGTGAATGTTCCTGAGTGGCAGAGTTAGAGTTTTGACTTAAATCTTCTTGAAAATATATGGCTTGAAAATGTAAAATATGATTATATTATATATAATAATAATATAATAATAATAATAATAATAATAATAATATAATATATTATATTATATTTTCACTTTGTTATTATGGGGTTTTGTGTGTAGACAACATTCAGCCTGCAACACAACAACATGTGGAATAAGTCAAGGGGTGTGAAATAGGACAAATGTAAGCACCCACCTTATATTTCTTTAAGATCCTGTTTATTTATATGTGAGAGAGAGAGAGAGAGAGAGAGAGAGAGAGAGAGAGAGAGAGAGAGAGCGAGAGAGAGAGAGAGGTTTAAAGAAGACCTCTAGATTGCTCCCCAGGTCTCACAAAACAACCACTCCTACAAATGCCACGCCACATACTGTAAGAAGGTTGTTCCACCAATTTTGAGAAGTGTAACTATATATATATACACTGCTCAAAAAAATAAAGGGAACACTTAAACAACACAATGTAACTCCAAGTCAATCACACTTCTGTGAAATCAAACTGTCCACTTAGGAAGCAACACTGATTGACAATAAATTTCACATGCTGTTGTGCAAATGGAATAGACAACAGGTGGAAATTATAGGCAATTAGCAAGACACCCCCAATAAAGGAGTGGTTCTGAAGGTGGTGACCACAGACCACTTCTCAGTTCCTATGCTTCCTGGCTGATGTTTTGGTCACTTTTGAATGCTGGCGGTGCTTTCACTCTAGTGGTAGCATGAGACGGAGTCTACAACCCACACAAGTGACTCAGGTAGTGCAGCTCATCCAGGATGGCACATCAATGCGAGCTGTGGCAAGAAGGTTTGCTGTGTCTGTCAGCGTAGTGTCCAGAGCATGGAGGCGCTACCAGGAGACAGGCCAGTACATCAGGAGACGTGGAGGAGGCCGTAGGAGGGCAACAACCCAGCAGCAGGACCACTACCTCCGCCTTTGTGCAAGGAGGAGCACTGCCAGAGCCCTGCAAAATGACCTCCATCAGGCCACAAATGTGCATGTGTCTGCTCAAACGGTCAGAAACAGACTCCATGAGGGTGGTATGAGGGCACAACGTCCACAGGTGGGGTTGTGCTTACAGCCCAACACCGTGCAGGACGTTTGGCATTTGCCAGAGAACACCAAGATTGGCAAATTCGCCACTGGCGCCCTGTGCTCTTCACAGATGAAAGCAGGTTCACACTGAGCACGTGACAGACGTGACAGAGTCTGGAGACGCCGTGGAGAACGTTCTGCTGCCTGCAACATCCTCCAGCATGACCAGTTTGGCGGTGGGTCAGTCTTGGTGTGGGTGGCATTTCTTTGGGGGCCGCACAGCCCTCCATGTGCTCGCCAGAGGTAGCCTGACTGCCATTAGGTACCGAGATGAGATCCTCAGACCCCTTGTGAGACCATATGCTGGTGCGGTTGGCCCTGGGTTCCTCCTAATGCAAGACAATGCTAGACCTCATGTGGCTGGAGTGTGTCAGCAGTTCCTGCAAGAGGAAGGCATTGATGCTAAGGACTGGCCCGCCCGTTCCCAGACCTGAATCCAATTGAGCACATCTGGGACATCATGTCTCGCTCCATCCACCAACGCCACGTTGCACCACAGACTGTCCAGGAGTTGGCGGATGCTTTAGTCCAGGTCTGGGAGGAGATCCCTCAGGAGACCATCCGCCACCTCATCAGGAGCATGCCCAGGCATTGTAGGGAGGTCATTCAGGCACGTGGAGGCCACACACACTACTGAGCCTCATTTTGACTTGTTTTAAGGACATTACATCAAAGTTGGATCAGGCTGTAGTGTGGTTTTCCACTTTAATTTTGAGTGTGACTCCAAATCCAGACCTCCATGGGTTGATAAATTTGATTTCCATTGATAATTTTTGTGTGATTTTGTTGTCAGCACATTCAACTATGTAAAGAAAAAAGTATTTAATAAGATTATTTCATTCATTCAGATCTATGATGTGTTATTTTAGTGTTCCCTTTATTTTTTTGAGCAGTGTATATATATATACAGTGAGGGAAAAAAGTATTTGATCCCCTGCTGATTTTGTAAGTTTGCCCACTGACAAAGAAATTATCAGTCTATAATTTTAATGGGAGGTTTATTTGAACAGTGAGAGACAGAATAACAACAAAAAAATCCAGAAAAACGCATGTGAAAAATTCTATGAATTGATTTGCATTTTAATGAGGGAAATAAGTATTTGACCCCTCTGCAAAACATGATGGCAAAACCCTTGTTGGCAATCACAGAGTTCAGACGTTTCTTGTAGTTGGCCACCAGGTTTGCACACATCTCAGGAGGGATTTTGTCCCACTCCTCTTTGCAGATCTTCTCCTAGTCATTAAGGTTTCGAGGCTGACGTTTGGCAACTCGAGCCTTCAGCTCCCTCCACAGATTTTCTATGGGATTAAGGTCTGGAGACTGGCTAGGCCACTCCAGGACCTTAATGTGATTCTTCTTGAGCCACTCTTTTGTTGCCTTGGCCGTGTGTTTTGGGTCATTGTCATGCTGGAATACCTGTCCACGACCCATTTTCAATGCCCTGGCTGAGGGAAGAAGGTTCTCACGCAGAATTTGATGGTACATGGTCCTGTCCATTGTCCCTTTGATGCGGTGAAGTTGTCCTGTCCCCTTAGCAGAAAAACACCCCCAAAGCATAATGTTTCCACCTCCATGTTTGACGGTGGGGATGGTGTTCTTGGGGCATAGGCAGCATTCCTCCTTTTCCAAACACGGTGAGTTGAATCGATGCCAAAGAGCTCGATTTTGGTCTCATCTGACCACAACACTTTCACCCAGATGTCCTCTGAATCATTCAGATTTTCATTGGCAAACTTCAGATGGGCATGTATATGTGCTTTCTTGAGCAGGGGGACCTTGCAGGTGCTGCAGAATTTCAGTCCTTCACGGCATAGTGTGTTACCAATTGTTGTCTTGGTGACTATGGTCCCAGCTGCCTTGAGATCATTGACAAGATTCTCCCGTGTAGTTCTGGGCTGATTCCTCACCATTCTCATGATCATTGCAACTCCACGAGGTGAGATCTTGCATGGAGCCCCAGGCCGAGGGAGATTGACAGTTCTTTTTTGTTTCTTCCATTTGCGAATAATCACCACCAACTGTTGTCCCCTTCTCACCAAGCTGCTTGGCGATGGTCTTGTAGCCCATTCCAGCCTTGTGTAGGTCTACAATCTTGTCCCTGACATCCTTGGAGAGCTCTTTGGTCTTGGCCATGGTGGAGAGTTTGGAATCTGATTGTTTCTGTGGACAAGTGTCTTTTATGCAGGTAACAAACTGAGATTAGGAGCACTCCCTTTAAGAGTGTGTTCCTAATCTCAGCTCGTTACCTGTATAAAAGACATCTGGGAGCCAGGAATCTTTCTGATTGAGAGGGGGTCAAATACTTATTTCCCTCATTAAAATGCAAATCAATTTATAACATTTTTCACGTGTTTTTCTGGATTTTTTGTTGTTGTTATTCTGTCTCTCACTGTTCAAATAAACCTACCATTAAAATTATAGACTGATCATTTCTTTGTCAGTGGGCTTACGTACAAAATCAGCAGGGGATCAAATACTTACTTCCCTCACTGTATATATATATATATATATATATATATATATATATCCTCTTACAAGTTACACTTCTCAAAATTGGTGGAACAATTAGAAGCAGGCAATTGAATGCAAACTTCACCCCAAAAAATTATGCATTTTTAGCCTGTCTATCTGGGTTGACGTGTTATGGTCGACCTGCTCAGTTTTTTCCACCACAAAACACAGTAGAAAACGTCCAAAAAGATCTCTCGCCTGCTTCTACTGTTAGATGTTCAGCTTTACTTTAAAAAAAAAAATCTGAATATGAAATGAATAATGGTCTTTAGAAATCACTTTGTCAAAGAAACAAAAATAACTGGGGCTTTATTTTTTGGTGGGATTAAGTGGGTTGAAATATCCTTAGAAGTCACACAGTGTTGATGGACGTGTCAAAAAATAAAGAATTTGAGCATCATTTCTACAACAACAAAAAAAATTGATCTAAGTACTTAGTGGAATGACCCAAGAGCTCACAACTTCACAAAGAGTGGCTTCAAAAGTCACCTCGCACTAAATCCCCATTCCTGTGCCATTAAAAAAAGACCTTGATCACATGACCCAGCCCTCCCCCCTATAGTCAACACGGGCCATGGGTCAAGGGACACAAAGAGAGGGTCAACTTCTAGAGTAAAGTCATTTAACTTTAGTTTCAGGTCAGTCTGAATGACCTCTGACACAGATCAATCAAATAGTCAAAGACTCCGGGTCTGTTGTCCAAAACGGCACCCTATTCCCTATATATAGTGCACTACTTTTTGACCGGGACACAATCGGACTCTGGTCAAAAGTAGTGCACTATGTAGGGAATAGGGTGCTATTTGGGACGCAGACTTGAACGACCTACCACCAATCAATCAAGCAGTCTAAGGCACTGGGCCAGTCAGTCCGTGTGCCCCAGTCAACAGAGTAGTTCTTTAAATAGTATTGATCTCCCAATACTGTTATTTAAAGGAGGGGCGGTGGACTATCAGACACCTATAAAGAGAAGCAGCACCTGCATTAACACTACGGTGCCACTGGGAACACAACGTGAGAGAGAGAGAGAGAGAGAGAGAGAGAGAGAGAGAGAGAGAGAGACAGAGAGAGAGAGACAGAGACAGAGACAGAGACAGAGACAGAGACAGAGACAGAGACATAAAGTCTCTAGGTCATTGAAAAAGCAACGGCCCTGAATATAATCTAATAGAATAGTTTCTCCTCACTAAAGCTTTTTGCAGAAACTGCTGAACAATTTTTACCTTCATTTGTCAATGACATCGTTATATTCCTGGTGTGACCATAGAGATGGTCTCTAACAGCACTGATAGCACCTCTATCAGCTGCAGCCATCTCCTTCTTTCCTGTGTTTGTGTGTCATCTTACCCCCCCAACCCCAGACCATCTGACAGTACCTACTCTTTTACGCCAAGGAATACATTATTTCATAGTAGCAGCATATTTTCCAAGCTGTTCAAACGACGGGTCCATAAAAACCTTGAGTCCTCATGTGAAACCTCGAGTCCTCATGTGAAACCTCGAGTCCTCATGGGAAACCTCGAGTCCTCATGTGAAACCTCGAGTCCTCATGTAAAACCTCGAGTCCTCATGTGAAACCTCGAGTCCTCATGTGAAACCTCGAGTCCTCATGTGAAACCTCGAGTCCTCATGGGAAACCTCGAGTCCTCATGTGAAACCTCGAGTCCTCATGTGAAACCTCGAGTCCTCATGTGAAACCTCGAGTCCTCATGTGAAACCTCGAGTCCTCATGTGAAACCTCGAGTCCTCATGTGAAACCTCGAGTCCTCATGTGAAACCTCGAGTCCTCATGTGAAACCTCGAGTCCTCATGTGAAACCTCGAGTCCTCATGTGAAACCTCGACAGCCAACAGTGAACAGTGAATTAACTGCCTTTCTCAGGGGCAGAACGACAGATTTTTAACTTGTCAGCTCAGGGATTCGATCCAGCAACCTTTTGGTTACTGGCCCAACGCTCTGAGTCTTCATGTGTATAATACATATGGGGATGAGGAAAACTCATCATTGATTTAAACTGTGTATAGGTCACAGTGAAACAATAGGAAGTCTAACAACAGACACAGATATTCATTGCAAAACAAAGGCTATTAGGGGAAAGAATGAGCGAGATTTTTACGCAGTGTAGGAGAATAATAACTCATTAAAGCATTGTGTCTTGCGGTGAGAGTCTAATTATAATGCACGGTGTGTCTATGATTCAGCCGGGCCAAGCAGGGTGCAAGCTGCTACTGACCCTCTACTGTGTGTGCATTTATGAGTGTGTGTGTGTGTGTGCGTTTGTATTTGTGTGTGTGTGTGTGTGTGCGTTTATGAGTGTGTGTGCGTTTGTATTTGTGTGTGTGCGTGTGTGTGCGTTTGTATGTTTGTGTGTTTGTGTGCGTGTGTGTATATATGTTTGTGTGTGTGCGTTTGTATGTGTGTGTGTGTGTGTGTGTGTGTTTGATACGGCCGGGCCAAGCATGGAGCTGATACTGACTCCTCTCTGCTGTCCTTCCTCATTTAACGCTGAATACAGCATGAGGCAACACAGCGCGCACGCACGCACGCACGCACACACACACACACACACACACACACACACACACACACACACACACACACACACACACACACACACACACACACACACACACACACACACACACAGAGACACACAGACAGACAGACACAGAGACAGACAGACAGAGTTTTGTCTCCACCATCACGAGAAGAGGTGTACAATATATATATATAGGGAATAGGGAATAGGGTATCACTTGGTACCTGCCTACCGTCTCATCTCTCTTCATGAAGTCTTGTTAATCCCTGGGTGTGTCACCTGTAGACAGGAACAAGGTTAGTGACTGCCGATCAGGTTATCATCTCAATCACCCATTATGGATCAGACCAATATGAGAGTGATAGAGAGAGAGAGAGAGAGAGAGAGAGAGAGAGAGAGAGAGAGAGAGAGAGAGAGAGAGAGAGAGAGAGAGAGAGAGAGAGAGAGAGAGAGAGAGAGAGAGGCAGACTCATCACACCCTGCTGTTACGGTTTGTTATCTATACCTTTATGTACATATCTACCTCATTTACCACGTACCCCTGCACATTGACTCTGTAATAGTACCCCATGTATAGAGCCAAGTGATCTTCACTCATTGACTCAGTACTGGTACCCTGTGTATAGAGCCAAGTGATCTTTACTCATTGACTCAGTACTGGTACCCTGTGTATAGAGCCAAGTGATCTTTACTCATTGACTCAGTACTGGTACCCTGTGTATATAGCCAAGTTATCCTTACTCATTGACTCAGTACTGGTACCCTGTGTATATAGCCATGTTATCTTTACTCAGTACTGGTACCCTGTGTATAGAGCCAAGTGATCTTTACTCATTGACTCAGTACTGGTACCCTGTGTATATAGCCAAGTGATCTTTACTCATTGACTCAGTACTGGTACCCTGTGTATATAGCCAAGTGATCTTTACTCATTGACTCAGTACTGGCACCCTGTGTATATAGCCAAGTGATCTTTACTCATTGACTCAGTACTGGTACCCTGTGTATATAGCCAAGTGATCTTTACTCATTGACTCAGTACTGGTACCCTGTGTATAGAGCCAAGTTATCTTTACTCATTGACTCAGTACTGGTACCCTGTGTATAGAGCCAAGTGATCTTTACTCATTGACTCAGTACTGGCACCCTGTGTATAGAGCCAAGTGATCTTTACTCATTGACTCAGTACTGGCACCCTGTGTATATAGCCAAGTGATCTTTACTGTGTATTTATTTCTTCTTTTTTCTATTATTATTGTATTTTTCTCTCTGCATTGTTGGGAGGAGCCTGTATAAAAGCATTTCGCTGTTAGTCTTGTTTACTAAGCATGTGCCAATAACACGTGATTTGATCCTGTCTGAGATGGTGACAGATGTGGTTCAGTACCAGCCCAGTGACCCCTGACCTCTACCATTACCTGGCGCGGAGGAGGGCGAAGGGAGACAGGGCAACGTGGGAAGAGGGCGAGTGGTGAGTGGTATTCCTGGCTGCCCAGCGGAGCGTCTCGGACACGGTTGGTAATGGGTCCTGGTGGGAAGGGCTGAGGGGAGCACGGGGGGCCATGGGCGAGAGCTCACAGTGGAACCAGCTTGTCCAGACAGGCCACGGGCCGCTGCACTTTACAGCCCTATCCAATCATCACCTGTGGAGGGGCCGTGTGTGAGCAGAGCCCAGGACAGAGGACTGCGGGTGGGGAAAAAGGCAAGCAGGCTGTAAACCAGCGCAACGTTTCATTTCCCCACCAAGGCTGGAAGACTGAGCAAACAGTCCTGGCAGACAGAGAGACAGACAGACAGACAGACAGACAGAGAGAGAGAGAGAGAGAGAGAGAGAGAGAGAGAGAGAGAGTCTCCTGAGCAAACTGGTCTTGGGGCTCTGTTCACAAACACAAACAGACCCCACAGCCTCAGGACAGCAACACAATTAGACCCAACAAAATCATGAGAAAACAAAAATTTAATTTCTTGACACATTGGAAAGAATTTACAAAAAAACAAACAGAATAAACTAGAATGCTATTTGGCCCTAAACAGAGAGTACACAGTGGCAGAATACCTGACCATTGTGACTGACCCAAACTTAAGGAAATCTTTGACTATGTACAAACTCAGTGAGCATAGCCTTGCTATTGAGAATGGTCGCCGTAGGCAGACCTGGCTCTCAAGAGAAGACAGGCTATGTGCACACTGCCCACAGAATGAGGTGGAAACTGAGCTGCCCTTCCTAACCTCCTGCCAAATGTATGACCATATTAGAGACACATATTTCCCTCAGATTACACAGAACCACAAAGAATTCGAAAACAAACCCAATTTTGATAAACTCCCATATCTACTGGGTGAAATACCACAGTGTGCCGTCACAGCAGCAAGATGTGTGACCTGTTGCCACAAGAAAAGGCCAACCAGTGAAGAACAAACACAATTGTAAATACAACCCATATTTATGTTTATTCATTTTTCCCTTTTGTACTTTAACTATTTGCACATCGTTACAACACTGTATATAGACATAATATGACATTTGAAATGTCTCTTATTTTGTGACTTTACAATTTCACTTTAGTTTTTCCATTTCACTTGCTTTAGCAATGTGAACATATGTTTCCCATGCTAATAAAGCCCCTTGAATTGAATTGAGACAGAGAGAGGGAGAGAGTTGTGACATTCCATTCTCTCTTACTTGACTGTGAGTGAGTGAGTGAGTGACTGTGTGTGGGTGTTTGTGTGTGGGGTGTGTGTGGGTGGGTGTTTGTGTGTGGGGTGTGTGTGCGTGTGTGTTACCACTGGCAGGTTTCACCACTCTCCGTTAGATAGGGCTGAGTCTCCAGTTCTGGTAGCTCCATATTACCCATCAATCTGTTGGGTTGGGAGGGTAAGGCTGGGGGCTCAGAGCTGGGAGTTGGTTAGGCTGTGTATAGTGGTTTAGGAGGGGGGCTCAGAGCTGGGAGTTGGTTAGGCTGTGTATAGTGGGTTAGGAGGGGGGCTCAGAGCTGGGAGTTGGTTAGGCTGTGTATAGTGGGTTAGGAGGTGGTGCTGTGATGTGTGTGATTCACAGCAGGGAATAACTTGCTAAAGAAGGCTGAGCCATGGACACTCTGGGAGAGGAGAGAGAAGGAGAAGAGAGAGGAGGAGAGAAGAGAGAGAAGGAGAAGAGAGAGCAGGAGAGGAGGAGAGGAGGAGAGGAGGAGAGAGAATGAAAGGAGATAGAGGAGAGAGGAGGAGAGGAGAGAGTAGGAGAGAAGAGAGAGAAGGAGAAGAGAGAGGAGGAGAGGAGAGAGGAGGAGAGGAGAGAGAAGGAGATGAGAGAGTAGGAGAGGAGGAGGAGATGAGAGAGTAGGAGAGAGGAGGAGAGGAGAGAGGAGGAGAGGAGAGGGCAAACAGTTGGTGGGGGAAAGGGACAGGGGAGGAGGAGGGAAAGGGACAGGGGAGGGTTGAAGGAGGGAGCCTGTTATAACTATAGTGTGAACTACATTTATTAGTGGTTCATTGAAGAGATACACTGCCACTGTATGACCTGAGCCATTACACAGATAGGAAAACTGTAAGGGAAACTGTAAGGGAAACTGTAAGGGAAACTGTAAGGGAAAACTGTAAGGGAAACTGTAAGGGAAACTGTAAGGGAAAACTGTAAGGGAAACTGTAAGGGAAACTGTAAGGGAAAACTGTAAGGGAAACTGTAAGGGAAACTGTAAGGGAAACTGTAAGGGAAAACTGTAAGGAAAACTGTAAGGGAAACTGTAAGGGAAAACTGTAAGGGAAACTGTAAGGGAAAACTTTAAGGGAAACTGTAAGGGAAACTGTAAGGGAAAACTGTAAGGGAAACTGTAAGGGAAAACTGTAAGGGAAACTGTAAGGGAAAACTGTAAGGGAAACTGTAAGGGAAACTGTAAGGGAAAACTGTAAGGGAAACTGTAAGGGAAACTGTAAGGGAAAACTGTAAGGGAAACTGTAAGGGAAACTGTAAGGGAAACTAAGGGAAAACTGTAAGGGAAACTGTAAGGGAAACTGTAAGGGAAACTGTAAGGGAAAACTGTAAGGGAAACTGTAATGGAAACTGTAAGGGAAACTGTAAGGGAAAACTGTAAGAAACATGATAGAAAAGGAAGCACACAGAGCGCAAAAATGTTTATTGTCGTTTTGTATATTTTTCCGTATGCGCTAAGAATCTCGCCACAACTCCTTCACCTTTCCTTTCATCACAACAAGCAGCAGTGACCATAAAGAAACAGCTTGGCAGCTCAGACCTAGAGGGGAATTTCAGCAAATTGGTGAAGACTGAAAGCCAGCTGACAGCCATCTGATAACCATCTGACAACCATCTGATGACCATCTGAAAACCATCTGATAACCATCTGACAACCATCTGATGACCATCTGATAACCATCTGATAACCATCTGACAACCATCTGATGACCATCTGAAAACCATCTGATAACCATCTGATAACCATCTGACAACCATCTGATGACCATCTGAAAACCATCTGATAACCATATGATAACCATCTTATAACCATCTGATGACCATCTGATAACCATCTGATAACCATCTGATAACCATCTGATAACCATCTGACAACCATCTGAGTGAAGTTACAATAGTTAACGTGAACTCAGAGTTTAATTTGACTTTGGCAGACCAATTAAGTTTAATTGGCTTTTTTAACGAGACTGACATTTCTCAGGCTTATTGAGGATTCTGGAATGAGAGGGTGTTCTAACAGGAAGTTAGAGATGGTTCTGGAAGGAGAGGGTGTTCCAACAGGAAGTTAGAGATGGTTCTGGAAGGAGAGGGTGTTCCAACAGGAAGTTAGAGATGGTTCTGGAAGGAGAGGGTGTTCCAACAGGAAGTTAGAGATGGTTCTGGAAGGAGAGGGTGTTCCAACAGGAAGTTAGAGAGGGTTCTGGAAGGAGAGGGTGTTCTAACAGGAAGTTAGAGAGGGTTCTGGAAGGTGAGGGTGTTCCAACAGGAAACTGGAGAGCTTTTTCACCGAGAGGACTCCATCCATCTTCACAGAGCGGTATGACACACACACACACACACACACACAGACACACACACACACACACACACACACACACACACACACACACACACACACACACACACACACACACACACACACACACACACACACACACACACACACACACACTCTTCCCCCTGAGAGTTTGGTTTGTTTAAAATTCTCAATCTGGACTGTTTCACGGGCTCAGAGTAATGGAGCTGTATGTAATGTTAGACACAGCACCAGCGATGTGAGGAATGTGGAAACATTTAGCTGAACAGGGAAACCTCCATCTCACAGTCACATCATAACACGCACGACTGCCTGTCACACACACACACACACACACACACACACACACACACACACACACACACACAGACACACACACACGGAAATACACTCTCTCTCTCTCTCCCACCTCTCCATCATAACGTTTTCACCTCCTAATAAACGGTTCTGTCTGGAATGATGAAACTCGATCCCAGTCCAGGTGAAAACCCTTTCTCACGACTTCAATCCCAAATTGTATCCTGTTCCCTATAACACTACCCATAGGGCTGCGGTCAAAAGTAGTGCACTATATAGGGAATAGGGTGCCATTTGGGAATCCTCATGGGGCGTACGAACATGTACAGTGTTGAGTCTAACAAAGTGCAGTCACCATGTTGAAACAGTAGGAAAACACCAGCGAACACTACTCCTTAACCAAATATAGAGGACATTTCAACCAGAGCTTTATTAACCTGATGGAATGTAACATACACTTTCAGGAATGTGTAGGACAAATGACTGTATTAACCTGTTCGTCAGTAAGCAGACAAAGACAACCCTAATAACAACTGAATGAAGAAGTAAAGAAACATACTTGTCATTGTGTTATTCTCCTCTGTGATTCCCCTCTGAAACTCCCCCAGTGGGCTCCGGAAGTCCAATATGTCCCCAGTTACCGTATTTCACAGGAGAAACTCCTCTATATCGACAGTTACCGTATTTCACAGGAGAAACTCCTCTATATCGACAGTTACCGTATTTCACAGGAGAAACTCCTGTATATCGACAGTTACCGTATTTCACAGGAGAAACTCCTCCATATCCCCAGTTACCGTATTTCACAGGAGAAACTCCTCTATATCGACAGTTACCGTATTTCACAGGAGAAACTCCTCCATATCCCCAGTTACCGTATTTCACAGGAGAAACTCCTCCATATCCCCAGTTACCGTATTTCACAGGAGAAACTCCTCTATATCGACAGTTACCGTATTTCACAGGAGAAACTCCTCTATAGGGGCGGCGGGGCGGCAGGTAGCCTATTGGTTAGAGCGTTGGACTTGTAACCGGAGGGTTGCAAGTTCGAATCCCCGAGCTGACAAGGTAAAAATCTGTCGTTCTGCCCCTGAACAAGGCAGTTAACAGACTGTTTCCTGGGCGCTGAAGACGTGGATGTCGATTAAGGCAGCCCCCCGCACCTCTCTGATTCAGAGGGGTTGGGTTAAATGCGGAAGACACATTTCAGTTGAAGGCATTCGGTTGTACAACTGACTAATAATGGTGACTTTGACTTTATATTCCCAGTTACCGTATTTCACAGGAGAAACTCCTCTATATTCCCAGTTACCAAATTTCACAGCTCAGGGCTAGCCATACATGCTGTGGAACAGAGGAGATGGAGCTCATGGCTAGCCATACATGCTGTGGAGCAGAGGAGATGGAGCTCATGGCTAGCCATACATGCTGTGGAGCAGAGCAGATGGAGCTCAGGGCTAGCCATACATGCTGCAGAGGAGATGGAGCTCAGGGCTAGCCATACATGCTGTGGAGCAGAGCAGATGGAGCTCAGGGCTAGCCATACATGCTGCAGAGGAGATGGAGCTCAGGGCTAGCCATACATGCTGCAGAGCAGATGGAGCTCAGGGCTAGCAATACATGCTGCGGAGCAGATGGAGCTCAGGAGCTAGCTATACATGCTGTGGAGGAGATGGAGCTCAGGGCTAGCCATACATGCTGCGGAGCAGAGCAGATGGAGCTCAGGGCTAGCCATACATGCTGCAGAGGAGATGGAGCTCAGGGCTAGCCATACATGCTGCAGAGCAGATGGAGCTCAGGGCTAGCCATACATGCTGCGGAGCAGATGGAGCTCAGGGCTAGCTATACATGCTGTGGAGGAGATGGAGCTCAGGGCTAGCCATACATGCTTGAGCAGAGCAGATGGAGCTCAGGGCTAGCCATACATGCTGCGGAGCAGATAGGGCTCAGGGCTAGCTATACATGCTGTGGAGGAGATGGAGCTCAGGGCTAGCCATACATGCTGTGGAGCAGAGCAGATGGAGCTCAGGGCTAGCCATACATGCTGCAGAGGAGATGGAGCTCAGGGCTAGCCATACATGCTGCAGAGCAGATGGAGCTCAGGGCTAGCCATACATGCTGCGGAGCAGATGGAGCTCAGGGCTAGCTATACATGCTGTGGAGGAGATGGAGCTCAGGGCTAGCCATACATGCTGCGGAGCAGAGCAGATGGAGCTCAGGGCTAGCCATACATGCTGCGGAGGAGATGGAGCTCAGGGCTAGCCATACACGCTGCGGAGCAGATGGAGCTGTATTCGACTAAGGCAGCCCCCCGCACCTCTCTGATTCAGAGGGGTTGGGTTAAATGCGGAAGACACATTTCAGTTGAAGGCATTCGGTTGTACAACTGACTAATAATGGTGACTTTGACTTTATATTCCCAGTTACCGTATTTCACAGCTCAGGGCTAGCCATACATGCTGCGGAACAGAGGAGATGGAGCTCATGGCTAGCCATACATGCTGTGGAGCAGAGGAGATGGAGCTCATGGCTAGCCATACATGCTGTGGAGCAGAGCAGATGGAGCTCAGGGCTAGCCATACATGCTGCAGAGGAGATGGAGCTCAGGGCTAGCCATACATGCTGTGGAGCAGAGCAGATGGAGCTCAGGGCTAGCCATACATGCTGCAGAGGAGATGGAGCTCAGGGCTAGCCATACATGCTGCAGAGCAGATGGAGCTCAGGGCTAGCCATACATGCTGCGGAGCAGATGGAGCTCAGGGCTAGCTATACATGCTGTGGAGGAGATGGAGCTCAGGGCTAGCCATACATGCTGCGGAGCAGAGCAGATGGAGCTCAGGGCTAGCCATACATGCTGCAGAGGAGATGGAGCTCAGGGCTAGCCATACATGCTGCAGAGCAGATGGAGCTCAGGGCTAGCCATACATGCTGGAGCAGATGGAGCTCAGGGCTAGCTATACATGCTGTGGAGGAGATGGAGCTCAGGGCTAGCCATACATGCTGCGGAGCAGAGCAGATGGAGCTCAGGGCTAGCCATACATGCTGCGGAGCAGATAGGGCTCAGGGCTAGCTATACATGCTGTGGAGGAGATGGAGCTCAGGGCTAGCCATACATGCTGTGGAGCAGAGCAGATGGAGCTCAGGGCTAGCCATACATGCTGCAGAGGAGATGGAGCTCAGGGCTAGCCATACATGCTGCAGAGCAGATGGAGCTCAGGGCTAGCCATACATGCTGCGGAGCAGATGGAGCTCAGGGCTAGCTATACATGCTGTGGAGGAGATGGAGCTCAGGGCTAGCCATACATGCTGCGGAGCAGAGCAGATGGAGCTCAGGGCTAGCCATACATGCTGCGGAGGAGATGGAGCTCAGGGCTAGCCATACACGCTGCGGAGCAGATGGAGCTCAGGGCTAGCCATGCATGCTGCGGAGGAGATGGAGCTCAGGGCTAGCCATACATGCTGCGGAGCAGAGGAGATGGAGCTCATGGCTAGCAATACACGCTGCGGAGCAGATGGAGCTCAGGGCTAGCCATACATGCTGTGGAGGAGATGGAGCTCAGGGCTAGCTATACATGCTGCAGAGCAGATGGAGCTCAGGGCTAGCCATACACGCTGCGGAGGAGATGGAGCTCAGGGCTAGCCATACATGCTGCGGAGGAGATGGAGCTCAGGGCTAGCCATACATGCTGTGGAGGAGATGGAGCTCAGGGCTAGCTATACATGCTGCAGAGCAGAGCAGATGGAGCTCAGGGCTAGCCATACATGCTGTGGAGGAGATGGAGCTCAGGGCTAGCTATACATGCTGCAGAGCAGAGCAGATGGAGCTCAGGGCTAGCCATACATGCTGTGGAGGAGAGGAGTGTGAGCAGGACATTGTTATTTCTAAATGTCAGGTTTGTCTACCTTCTCCTAAACACAGACACAGTGCTTCCTCACCTCCATTTCGTCCCATCCCTGCTCTGTCTCTGTTTCTGTTTGCCTCCCAAAAGGCACGTTATTCCCAACATAGTGCACTACTTTTAACCAGAGCTCTATGGTTCTTAGTCAAAAGTAATGCACTGTATAGGGAATAGGGTGCCATTTGGGAGTGAGTCTCTGTGCTGAGTGGACAGGTAAGATGGACGATAAGACTCCATACAAATGGAGCTCTGAGTGGAACTCTTTCAAGTGTTTTACTTTCCTGTCCGTTTGTTGAAAATTCCATCAATTCTTTTCTTGTTGGGGGGGGTGGTGGACGTTTGTTGGGATTTTACCATGGTTAGCCAGAGAACCAGCCAAGGTCACAGTAGTAATGTATTTTTCATCCCAAATGCTCACCCTACTCCCTATGTAGTGCACTACTTTCAACCAGAACCCAATAGTCAAACGTAGTACACTATAAAAGGAATAAAGTGCTTTTTTTTTGGGACACATTGAAATAGTGTTGATAGCTTTTAGCCGGTCTACTCACTCTTAAATATGTTTGCTCTACTTCTGAAATGGTTTGGGAATAAAAGTCCTACTTTGTTAAACATGGCCGTATTCCATTTGATGTGTTAATTCTTCAAGAGATCTAGTGTCCTGCAGCCTGTCATGGGCCCGAGTGATATCATAAATGGCTGATACTCAACGGCCAGTCTGCCACGCACATGGAACAAACAAAATATAAATTCAGAAATGAAATCCTGGTTCTTTTACCAGTTCCAGTTACTGTTCCAGAGACAGCTCATCACCCTCTGTTCAGGATGAGACTGAATGACAGGGTGTTTAGGGGTCTCTCTCGATCTCTCTCTCTCTCTCTCTCCTTTCAAAGGGCTTTATTGACATGGGAAACATATGTTTACATTGCCAAAGCAAGTGAAATAGATAATAAACAAAAGTGAAATAAACAATAAAAATTAACAGTAAACATATGTAACCCATACAGTTAACATTTCATAAATGCTACCAGTAGAAATGGTAGTAGTAGAGATATCAGAGGTAGAAATGCTACCAGTAGAAATGGTAGTAATAGAGATATTAGAGGTAGAAATGCTACCAGTGGTAATGGTAGTAGTAGATATTAGAGGTAGAAATGCTACTAGTGGTAATGGTAGTAGAGATATTAGAGGTAGAAATGCTACTAGTGGTAATGGTAGTAGAGATATTAGAGGTAGAAATGATACTAGTGGTAATGGTAGTAGAGATATTAGAGGTAGTAATGCTACTAGTGGTAATGGTAGTAGTAGATATTAGAGGTAGAAATGCTACTAGTGGTAATGGTAGTAGAGGTATTAGAGGTAGTAATGCTACTAGTGGTAATGGTAGTACAGAGATAATAGAGGTAGAAATGCTACTAGTGGTAATGGTAGTACAGAGATAATAGAGGTAGAAATGCTACTAGTGGTAATGGTAGTAGTAGAGATATTAGAGGTAGAAATGCTACTAGTGGTAATGGTAGTAGAGATATTAGAGGTAGAAATGCTACTAGTGGTAATGGTGGTAGTAGAGATATTAGAGGTCGAAATGCTACTAGTGGTACTGGTAGTAGTAGAGATAATAGAGGTCGAAATGCTACTAGTGGTAATGGTGGTAGTAGAGATATTAGAGGTGGAAATGCTACTAGTGGTAATGGTAGTAGTAGAGATATTAGAGGTAGAAATGCTACTAGTGGTAATGGTGGTAGTAGAGATATTAGAGGTAGAAATGCTACTAGTGGTAATGGTAGTATAGAGGTATTAGAGGTAGAAATACTACTAGTGGTAATGGTAGTAGTAGAGATATTAGAGGTAGAAATGCTACTAGTGGTAATGGTAGTAGAGATATTAGAGGTAGAAATGCTACTAGTGGTAATGGTGGTAGTAGAGATATTAGAGGTGGAAATGCTACTAGTGGTAATGGTAGTAGTAGAGATATTAGAGGTAGAAATGCTACTAGTGGTAATGGTAGTAGTAGAGATATTAGAGGTAGAAATGCTACTAGTGGTAATGGTAGTAGAGATATTAGAGGTAGAAATGCTACTAGTGGTAATGGTAGTAGTAGAGATATTACAGGTAGAAATGCTACTAGTGGTAATGGTAGTAGAGATATTAGAGGTAGAAATGCTACTAGTGGTAATGGTAGTAGTAGAGATATTACAGGTAGAAATGCTACTAGTGGTAATGGTAGTAGAGATATTAGAGGTAGAAATGCTACTAGTGGTAATGGTAGTAGTAGAGATATTAGAGGTAGAAATGCTGCTAGTGGTAATGGTAGTAGTAGAGATATTACAGGTAGAAATGCTACTAGTGGTAATGGTAGTAGAGATATTAGAGGTAGAAATGCTACTAGTGGTAATGGTAGTAGTAGAGATATTAGAGTTGGAAATGCTACTAGTGGTAATGGTAGTAGTAGAGATATTAGAGGTAGAAATGCTACTAGTGGTAATGGTAGTAGAGATATTACAGGTAGAAATGCTACTAGTGGTAATGGTAGTAGAGATATTAGAGGTAGAAATGCTACTAGTGGTAATGGTAGTAGAGATATTAGAGGTAGAAATGCTACTAGTGGTAATGTTAGTAGTAGAGATATTAGAGGTAGAAATGCTACTAGTGGTAATGGTAGTAGTAGAGATATTAGAGTTGGAAATGCTACTAGTGGTAATGGTAGTAGAGATATTAGAGGTAGAAATGCTACTAGTGGTAATGGTAGTAGAGATATTAGAGGTAGAAATGCTACTAGTGGTAACGGTAGTAGAGATATTACAGGTAGAAATGCTACTAGTGGTAATGGTGGTAGTAGAGATATTAGAGGTAGAAATGCTACTAGTGGTAATGGTAGTAGTAGAGATAATAGAGGTCGAAATGATACTAGTGGTAATGGTAGTACAGAGATATTAGAGGTAGAAATGCTACTAGTGGTAATGGTAGTACAGAGATAATAGAGGTAGAAATGCTACTAGTGGTAATGGTAGTACAGAGATAATAGAGGTAGAAATGCTACTAGTGGTAATGGTAGTAGTAGAGATAATAGAGGTAGAAATGCTACTAGTGGTACTGGTAGTAGTAGAGATAATAGAGGTCGAAATGATACTAGTGGTAATGGTAGTAGATATATTAGAGGTAGAAATGCTACTAGGGGTAATGGTAGTAGAGATATTAGAGGTAGAAATGCTACTAGTGGTAATGGTAGTAGTAGAGATAATAGAGGTCGAAATGATACTAGTGGTAATGGTAGTAGAGATATTAGAGGTAGAAATGCTACTAGTGGTAATGGTAGTACAGAGATAATAGAGGTAGAAATGCTACTAGTGGTAACGGTAGTAGTAGAGATAATAGAGGTCGAAATGATACTAGTGGTAATGGTAGTAGAGATATTAGAGGTAGAAATGCTACTAGTGGTAATGGTAGTAGAGATATTATAGGTAGAAATGCTACTAGTGGTAACGATAGAAGTAGAGATAATAGAGGTTGAAATGATACTAGTGGTAATGGTAGTACAGAGATAATAGAGGTAGAAATGCTACTAGTGGTAACGGTAGTAGTAGAGATAATAGAGGTCGAAATGATACTAGTGGTAATGGTAGTAGAGATATTAGAGGTAGAAATGCTACTAGTGGTAATGGTAGTAGAGATAATAGAGGTAGAAATGCTACTAGTGGTAATGGTAGTAGAGATATTAGAGGTAGAAATGCTACTAGTGGTAATGGTAGTACAGAGATATTAGAGGTAGAAATGCTACTAGTGGTAATGGTAGTACAGAGATAATAGAGGTAGAAATGCTACTAGTGGTAACGGTAGTAGTAGAGATATTAGAGGTAGAAATGCTACTAGTGGTACTGGTGGTAGTAGAGATATTAGAGGTAGAAATGCTACTAGTGGTAATGGTAGTAGTAGAGATATTAGAGGTAGAAATGCTACTAGTGGTACTGGTGGTAGTAGAGATATTAGAGGTAGAAATGCTACTAGTGGTAATGGTAGTAGTAGATATATTAGAGGTAGAAATGCTACTAGTGGTAATGGTAGTAGAGATATTAGAGGTAGAAATGCTTCTGGTGGTAATGGTAGTAGTAGAGATAATAGAGGTAGAAATGCTACTAGTGGTAATGGTGGTAGTAGAGATAATAGAGGTAGAAATGCTACTAGTGGTACTGGTAGTAGTAGAGATAGTATCAATGTCCCTTTTAATTATTTATTATAGAAGGCGGTATTGGTAGTAGGCACTGTTGCGCTTTCTTCACCACACTGTCTGTGTAGGTGGACCATTTCAGATCGTCAGTGAAGTGTACGCCAAGGAACTTGAAGCATTCCACCTTCTCCACTGCGCTCCAGTCAATGTAGATAGGGGGGTACACCCTCTGCTGTTTCCTGAAGTCCACGATCAGGTCCTTCACTTTGTTGACGTTGACTGAGTGGTTATTTCCCTGGCACCACTCTCCCATGGCCCTCAATTCCTCCCTGTAGGCCGTCTCGTCATTGTTGGTAATCAGGCCTAATATTGTTGTGTCGTCTGCAAACTTGATGATTGAGTTGGAGGGGGCTGAGCACGCACCCTTGTGGGGCCCCTGTGTTGAGGATCAGAGAAGTGGAGGTGTTGTTTCCTACCTTCACCACCTGGGGGCGGGCCGTCAGGAAGTCCAGGACCCAGTTGCACAAGGCGGGGTTGAGACCCAGGGCCCCGAGCTTAATGATGAGCTTGGAGGGTACTATGGTGTTGAATGCTGAGCTATAGTCAATGAACAGCATTCTTACATAGGTATTCCTCTTGTCCAGGTGGGATAGGGCAGTGTGCAGAGTGATGGCGATTGCATCGTCTGTGGATCTATTGGAGCGGTAAGCAAATTGAAGTGGGTCTAGGGTGTCAGGTAAGGTGGAGGTGATGTGATCCTTGACTAGTCTCTCAAAGCACTTCATGATGACAGAATTGAGTGCTACAGTCATTAGTCATTAGTCATGACGATAGTCATTTAGTTAAGTTTCTTGGGTACAGGAAAAATGGTGGACATCTTGAAGCAAGTGGGGACAGCAGACTGGAATAGGGAGAGATTGAATACGTCCGTAAACACTCCAGCCAGCTGGTCTGCGCATGCTCTGAGGACGCAGCTAGAGATGCTGTCTGGGCTCGAAGCCTTGCGAGGGTTAACACGTTTAAATGTCTTACGTCGGCCACAGAGAAGGAGAGCCCATAATCCTTGGTAACTGGCCGTGTCGTTGGCACTGTGTTTTTATATATATATATATACACTAGTTGAAGTCGGAAGTTTACATAAACCTTAGCCAAATACATTTAAAATCAGTTTTTCACAATTCCTGACATTTAATCCTAGTAAAATTTCCCTGTCTTAGGTCAGTTAGGATCACCACTTTATTTTAAGAATGTGAAATGCCAGAACAATAGTAGAGAGAATTATTTATTTCAGCTTTTATTTCTTTCATCACATTCCCAGTGGGTCAGAAGTTTACATACACTCAATTAGTATTTAGTAGCAATGCCTTTATATAGTTTAACTTGGGTCAAGCGTTTCGGGTAGCCTTCCACAAGCTTCCCACAATAAGTTGGGTGAATGTTGGCCCATTCGTACTGACAGAGCTGGTGTAACTGAGTCAGGTTTGTAGGCCTCTTTGCTTGCACACGTTTTTTCAGTTCTGCCCACAAATGTTCTATAGGATTGAGGTCAGGGATTTGTGATGGCCACTCCAATACCTTGCCTTTTTCCTGAAGCCATTTTGCCACAACTTTGGAAGTATGCTTGGGGTCATTGTCCATTTGGAAGACCCATTTGCAACCAAGCTTTAACTTCCTGACTGATGTCTTGAGATGTTGCTTCAATATATCCACATAACTTTCCATCCTCATGATGCCATCTTTTTTGTGAAGTGCACCAGTCCCTCCTGCAGCAAAGTATCCCCACAACATGATGCTGCCAATCCGGTGCTTCACGGTTGGGATGGTGTTCTCCGGCTTGCAAGCCTCCCCCTTTTTCCTCCAAACATAACGATGGTCATTATGGCCAAACAGTTCTATTTTTGTTTCATCAGACCAGAGGACATTTCTCCAAAAAGTACGATCTTTGTCCCCATGTGCAGTTGCAAACCGTATTCTGGCTTTTTTTGTGGCGGTTTTAGAGCAGTGGCTTCTTCCTTGCTCAGCGGCTTTTCAGGTTATGTCGATATAGGACTCGTTTTAATGTGGATATAGATACTTTTGTACCTGTTTCCTCCAGCATCTTCACAAGGTCCTTTGTTGTTGTTCTGGGAATGATTTGCACTTTTCGCACCAAAGTTCATTCATCTCTAAGAGACAGAACGCGTCTCCTTCCTGAGCGGTATGACAGCTGCGTGGTCCCATGGTGTTTATACTTTCGTACTATTGTTTGTACAGATGAACATCGTACCTTCAGGCGTTTGGAAAATGCTCCCAAGGATGAACCAGAGGTCCACAATTCTTTGGGCTGATTTCTTTTGCTTTTCCCATGATGTCAAGGAAAGAGGCACGGAGTTTGATGGTACGCCTTGAAATACATCCACAGGTACACCTCCAATTGACTCAAATGATGTCAATTAGCCTATCAGAAGCTTCTAAAGCCATGATATCATTTTCTGGAATTTTCCAAACTGTTTAAAGGCACAGTCAACTTGGTGTATGTAAACGCCTGACCCACTGGATTTGTCATACAGTGAATTATAAGTGAAATAATCTGTCTGTAAACAATTGTTGGAAAAATTACTTGTGTCACGCACAAAGTAGATGTCCTAATCGACTTGCCAAAACTATAGTTAGTCAACAATAAATTTGTGGAGTGGTTGAAAAACAGGTTTTAATGACTCCAACCTAAGTGTATGTAAACTTCCCATATCTCAGTCCTGAAACTACCAACCCAGCCATTTACCCATCACTCAGCTTCCTGCTTTACATAGCTTACTGTAGGATGAGGGGCCATGAGGTTTCTATGACAACCATTGGGTTGAGAAGATGGATGATTGCACGCTCATGCAGTAGCTGGCTCTCTTCTCTGGTATCCATCCCACCCCTTAGTCTCATCCCGCTCTCCCCTAGCTAGCTGCCTCGGAAAAGAGAGGGAATTAGGGGAAGCAGAGAATGAAGAGAGAGGATTTGAATTGATACTCTGTAAACAACAGGGGATAAGTCTCAACAACAGAGGGCATTTAAAGGAATAGTGAAGTTAGAGAGTGACGAGTGGAAGAGAAAAGAGTCACTGCTGTCTCTTTCTGTTCCTCTAAGCCCTCTCTTTTTGTCGCTCTCTCTCTTTTTTTTCTGTCTCTGTCTTTTACCCAACAAATGTACGGTACAAGCTCAGACACAAGGCACAACTGGACCAAGAAGATGAAGACGTTCTTATCACGTCCTAGTTGGTGCCTGTCTCTCTCTCAACTCCTCCTTTCTGAGTTGTTGGAACGCTGTCTAGTGCAATCATCTCCCTGCTTTTATTTATTTATTTATTTTCATTATCACGTTTCGCCACAAAACAACACATGGCGGGTAATCTGGTTTGTAAATTTATTCGCAGTGCCGGAAAATCCCTTTTCTTCCTCATATTGCCCCATCCCCAATAACTATCCCAAGAACGTAACAGATCTGACCGTTCTGTAAATTGGAAGTTGCTCCAGAGGTATTCAAAGCTGTTTCTGTCTGCGTCCCGTTTCAGTGCACCACTTCTGATCAGAGCCCTGAGTGCACTATGTAGAGAGTAGAGTGTTATTTTGGATACAGACTCAGTTTTTATCTGTTCACAGCAGAACGGAGTAGCTTCCCTCTCAAATCACTTCAGTCGGACACTTCAGTGGCTTTGGATTAGATTTTTAGAGTTCCAGTAATAAAACCCTTATTTAAACACTAACACATGTCTACAGTATGGAGGATATTTAAACACTAACACATGTCTACAGCATGGAGGATATTTATACATTAACTCATATCTACAGTATGGAGGATACTAAACACTAACTCATGTCTACAGTATGGAGGATATTTAAACACTAACACATGTCTACAGCATGGAGGATATGTATACATTAACTCATATCTACAGTATGGAGGATACTAAACACTAACTCATGTCTACAGCATGGAGGATATTTATACATTAACACATGTCTACAGTATGGAGGATACTAAAAACTAACTCATATCTACAGTATGGAGGATATTTAAACACTAACTCATGTCTACAGCATGGAGGATATTTATACATTAACTCATATCTACAGTATGGAGGATACTAAACACTAACTCATGTCTACAGTATGTAGGATATTTAAACACTAACTCATATCTACAGTATGGAGGATATTTAAACACTAACTCATGTCTACAGTATGGAGGATATTTAAACACTAACTCATGTCTACAGTATGGAGGATATTTAAACACTAACTCATGTCTACAGTATGGAGGATATTTAAACACTAACACATGTCTACAGTATGGAGGATATTTAAACACTAACTCATGTCTACAGTATGGAGGATATTTATACATTAACACGTCTACAGTATGGAGGATACTAAACACTAACTCATATCTACAGTATGGAGGATATTTAAACACTAACTCATGTCTACAGTATGGAGGATATTTAAACACTAACTCATGTCTACAGTATGGAGGATATTTATACATTAACACGTCTACAGTATGGAGGATACTAAACACTAACCCATATCTACAGTATGGAGGATATTTAAACACTAACTCATTTCTACAACATGGAGGATATTTAAACACTAACACATGTCTACAGTATTGAGGATATTTAAACACTAACTCATGTCTACAGTATGGAGGATATTTAAACACTAACTCATGTCTACAGTATGGAGGATATTTAAACACTAACACATGTCTACAGTATGGAGGATATTTAAACACTAACTCATGTCTACAGTATGGAGGATATTTAAACACTAACTCATATCTACAGTATGGAGGATATTTAAACACTAACTCATGTCTACAGCATGGACGATATTTAAACACTAACTCATGTCTACAGTATGGAGGATATTTAAATGCTAACTCATGTCTACAGTATGGAGGATATTTAAACACTAACTCATATCTACCGTATGGAGGATATTTAAACACTAACTCATGTCTACAGCATGGACGATATTTAAACACTAACTCATATCTACAGTATGGAGGATATTTAAACACTAACTCATGTCTACAGTATGGAGGATATTTAAACACTAACACATGTCTACAGCATGGAGGATATTTAAACACTAACTCATGTCTACAGTATGGAGGATATTTAAACACTAACTCATGTCTACAGCATGGAGGATATTTAAATACTAACTCATATCTACAGTATGGAGGTAAAAAGGCCTTTATAAATACATTTGTTTGATTGATTGTTTGTATGGAGGATATTTACTCCTGCCTGTCACTTTCTGTCTCTCTGTCTCTCTGTTACTGCCTGCCGGAAACAGAAATATAGTTGGAAAATTCCTCATGACACGCAAGGAAATCTCCTACTCTGTAAATTGATGTTTTTGACACTAATGGCATGAACAGTCAGATAGCCCCAAACAGTCCCCAGACAGTACTAACAGACCTCAGATCACTGGCAGGGTCCAGACAGAACTAATAGATGTCAGAACACTGGCAGGGTACAGACAGTACTAATAGACCTCACAACACAGAAAGGCCCCAGACTGTACTAATAGATATCAGAACACAGGCAGGGCACAGACAGCACCTCAGATAACTGCAATTAGAGCAAGATATCCACATACCTGTGGATATGCCTCCTCAGAATGACATCATCCACGGGGCACTGAGGTGATTGGCTGAGCGCTGAGCAGATTAAACCAGCAAAGTAGAGGTTAATATGTCATTTTATTCCATCACGTCTATCAACAGGGTCTGTCTGTAACCAACCCTGTTAAACAAATGGAACCCTGTCATCACCGTGGCTACCAGAGGTAGTCAACGATGAAGCTTAATGAAACCTAACCAAAAGGTACTTCGGGGAGAAGGAAATTAAATCATCATCATCATCATCATCATCATCATCATCATATCCAGACACAACAACAGCATTAAAAAAAGCCAAGGGTGCATCCAAAAATGGTAGCCTAGTCGCCGAATAGTTCACTACTACCAGGGCCCAAATGGAATAGGGTGCTCTTTGGGGGACACCAAAGAGTATTGTCTGTGGGGGCATGGTGGCCCTCTGGGTGTTGGCCAAGGGTGGTTCTGGTAGTCATCTCTTAAGGGTTAGTGTCCGTAATCCGTCTTGAAAGACCAGTGTGAATCAGGCTGGATCTGGCTCCAAAGAAGACATGTGGTCATAAAGAACTACTGGTGACTCCCAGGGTTCACGCCCCCTTTCAGATCGGTTAGTGTGGCTGTAGGGAGGAGAGAACATGGCAGGAAGGTTAGTGGCTGTAGGGAGGAGAGAACATGGCAGGAAGCTTAGTGGCTGTAGGGAGGAGAGAACATGGCAGGAAGGTTAGTGGCTGTAGGGAGGAGGGAACATGGCAGGAAGGTTAGTGGCTGTAGGGAGGAGAGAACATGGCAGGAAGCTTAGTGGCTGTAGGGAGGAGAGAACATGGCAGGAAGGTTAGTGGCTGTAGGGAGGAGAGAACATGGCAGGAAGGTTAGTGGCTGTAGGGAGGAGAGAACATGGCAGGAAGGTTAGTGGCTGTAGGGAGGAGAGAACATGGCAGGAAGCTTAGTGGCTGTAGGGAGGAGAGAACATGGCAGGAAGGTTAGTGGCTGTAGGAGTCAACCAAGGGCTGCATACAACCCACTGTCACAAATTATTGTGAAATTGACAAATGATTCATGCGAAATTCATGACAGACAAACAATTTTGTATACAGTGCATTTCAATTACAGATGAAGGCAAAAGGGTACTTCAGAAAGAAAGGATAGGTGGTTGGTCGGGTAGGATGGGTGGTCGTTGGTTAGTTGTGTAGGATGGGTAGTAGGATGGGTGGATGGATGGGTGGTCAGGTAAGAGGGGGGTATGATTGGTGGTAAGATGGGTGGTAGGATGGGTGGTAAGATGGGTGGTAGGATGGGTGGTAAGATGGGTGGTAGGATGGGTGGAAGTTGGTTGGTCGGGTAGGATGGGTGGTAGGATGGGTGGTAGTTGGTTGGGAGGGTAAGATGGGTGGTAGGATGGGTGGTAGGATGGGTGGAAGTTGGTTGGTCGGGTAGGAGGGGTGGTAGGATGGGTGGAAGTTGTTTGGGAGGGTAGGAGGGGTGGTAGGATGGGTGGTAGGATGGGATGAAGGATGGGTGGAAAGATAGATGGTTGGATGGGTGGTAGGATGGGTGGAAGTTGGTTGGTCGGGTAGGATTGGGGGGTAGGATGGGTGGTAGGATGGGAGGAAGTTAGTTGGGAGGGTAGGATGGGTGGTAGGATGGGAGGAAGGATGGGTGGAAAGATAGATGGTTGGATGGGTGGTAGGATGGGTGGTAGTTAGTTGGTAGGGTAGGATGGGTGGAAAGATGGGTGATAGGATGGGTGGAAGTTAGTTGGTAGGGTAGGATGGGTGGAAAGATGGGTGATAGGATGGGTGGAAGTTAGTTGGTAGGGTAGGATGGGTGGAAAGATGGGTGATAGGATGGGTGGAAGTTAGCCACAGCAAGAAAATGTACTGGACACGATTGGGTTATGAAGAAAAAGGTGTGCCTGTCACTCATTTCGAATAAGTAATTTGTGTCTATTTGACGATAATCAGTGGTAGCGTGTTGGCGTATGAGACTCTGAGACCCCCACCGTCTTAAGACACCATGTGAACCTGCATCATGAGACTCCTGGCACTCAGCCTGGATAGAGGAAGTCAGGAAGCAGCAGAACCACATATCTCCCCTCATAACAAGCCCTTATAGCAGAACCACATCTCTCCCCTCATAACAAGCCCTTATAGCAGAACCACATCTCTCCCCTCATAACAAGCCCTTATAACAGAACCACATCTCTCCCCTCATAACAAGCCCTTATAGCAGAACCACATCTCTCCCCTCATAACAAGCCCTTATAACAGAACCACATCTCTCCCCTCATAACAAGCCCTTATAACAGAACCACATCTCTCCCCTCATAACAAGCCCTTATAGCAGAACCACATCTCTCCCCTCATAACAAGCCCTTATAGCAGAACCACATCTCTCCCCTCATAACAAGCCCTTATAACAGAACCACATCTCTCCCCTCATAACAAGCCCTTATAGCAGAACCACATCTCTCCCTCATAACAAGCTCTTATAACAGAACCACATCTCTCCCCTCATAACAAGCCCTTATAGCAGAACCACATCTCTCCCCTCATAACAAGCCCTTATAGCAGAACCACATCTCTCCCCTCATAACAAGCCCTTACCACAGCCCCTCCACTGAGCTCCTCCACAGAGGCTGGAATGTAGGCTATCCCTGGGAGACAAAGAGTGCCCTGTGTTACTCCCTGAACACCGGGTCTTAGACTGCTGAAGGACCGGGCCAGGATGCCAAAGTTGTTTCACTGCTGCTAGATATGAGCTTAGGGTCATGAGAGGGTAAGGGTGGATGAGTGTGTGTGTGTGTGTGTGTGTGTGTGTGTGTGTGTGTGTGTGTGTGTGTGTGTGTGTGTGTGTGTGTGTGTGTGTGTGTGTGTGTGTGTGTGTGTTTGTGTGTGTGTGGGAGAGAGAGCCACCCGGTTTAGCAACAGTCTTAACACCACTCTAGGACTGACTCGGGCGACTTGCTAGGCAAGATATTTTTATGACACAATGAAACTATTTCAGAGAAACTACTTCATCAGGTTTTGATGATACAATGCAATGGAAAAAAAGTAACCTATTCTTGGCACGAGGTCAAATGCTTAGAAGTCATAGATACAAACATTGTTGGACACCAAAAGTAAACAATGTGAATAGTAATCCCTACATTATCAATGTGAATAGTAATCCCTACATTATCAATGTGAACAATAATCCCTACATTATCAATGTGAATAGTAATCCCTACATTATCAATGTGAATAATAATCCCTACATTATCAATGTGAATAGTAATCCCTACATTATCAATGTGAATAGTAATCCCTACATTATCAATGTGAATAATAATCCCTACATTATCAATGTGAATAATAATCCTTACATTATCAATGTGAATAGTAATCTCTACATTATCAATGTGAATAATAATCCCTACATTATCAATGTGAATAATAATCCATACATTATCAATGTGAATAATAATCTCTACATTATCAATGTGAATAATACTCTCTACATTATCAATGTGAATAATAACCCATACATTATCAATGTGAATAATAATCTCTACATTATCAATGTGAATAATAATCTCTACATTATCAATGTGAATAATAATCCCTACATTATCAATGTGAATAGTAATCCCTACATTATCAATGTGAATAATAATCTCTACATTATCAATGTGAATAATACTCTCTACATTATCAATGTGAATAATAACCCATACATTATCAATGTGAATAATAATCCATACATTATCAATGTGAATAATAATCTCTACATTATCAATGTGAATAATAATCTCTACATTATCAATGTGAATAATAATCTCTACATTATCAAGGTGAATAATAATCCATACATTATCAATGTGAATAATAATCCCTACATTATCAATGTGAATAATAATCTCTACATTATCAATGTGAATAATAATCCATACATTATCAATGTGAATAATAATCCCTACATTATCAATGTGAACAATAATCTCTACATTATCAATGTGAATAATAATCCATACATTATCAATGTGAATAATAATCCATACATTATCAATGTGAATAATAATCCCTACATTATCAATGTGAACAATAATCTCTACATTATCAATGTGAATAATAAAAATCCCTACATTATCAATGTGAATAATAATCTCTACATTATCAATGTGAATAATAAACCATACATTATCAGTGAGATGATGGGAATGGGTTGGTTTAACTTCTTAGGGAGCGGCTCCCGAGATGACGGTTTTGGAGAGTCTGGCGTGCCCAAAGTAAAATGCCTCCCACTCAGGCCCAGAAAATAGGAAATGCACATAATTAGTACTATTGTATAGGAAACACTCTGAAGTTTCAAAGATATTGTCTGTGAGTATAACAGAACGGATATAGCAGGCGAAAACCCAAGGAATTTCTGTCCTGGAAAAAGTGTTTTTGACACGTTTTTGACTCTTTTTGAACCTCTCCCTATTGAAAACAGCCATATATGGGAGTAAGACTGCAGTACCTATTGTTTCCACTGGATGTCAACAGTCTCTAGACAGTGTTTGATGATGTTATAGTTGCTCTGGATGGTAATAGAAGAAGAATTTCGAAGTGGTCATCGGATGTAAACAGAAGAGGAAGCGCGTTCACGGCGCCTTGCATTTCACCGGTGTCGGGAGTGGCGCTAGCGCGTCGACTGTCCTTGCAGCTCTATGTTGTCCTTCGTTTCCTCTGTTTTAACCTCACAATGCAGCTCTATGGTCTCTCTCTCTCTCTCTCTCTCTCTCTCTCTGTCTATCTCTCTCTGTCTGTCTGTTTATTTTTTCCCTCTGTATGTCTCTCTTGTCTCTCTTTCTCTCTCGCTCTCCCTGTCTCTCTCTCTCTCTCTCTCTCTCTCTCTCTCTCTCTCTCTCTCTCTCTCTCTCTCTCTCTCTCTCTCTCTCTCTCTCTCTCTCTCTCTCTCTCTCTCTCTCTCTCTCTCTCTTTCTCTGTCTCTGTCTGTCTCTGTCTGTCTGTCTGTTTGTCTCAATCTCTCTTTCTCTCTCTGTCTGTTTCTCTTCACCCCCCCCTTCTCTCTGTGTCTGACAAACATGTCAGCTAGCTAGTGAGAGCAGTAACTTCACAAGATAATGTAAAAGCATAATTACTAGGACATCCAATGCTAATTACAACTGCTTCTAATAATAACTGTCCAATAATTAGACATCCCAAATGAGAGTCTGAGAGACCAGGGTAATTACATAGTCTGTGTGTAGCAAGGCAAAACCACTCAGAAACCTAAACAAGAGAAACAGAGATAAAGACAAAATTATTTTAAATTAATTTGTTTACCTTTATTTAGGCAAGTCAGTTAAGAGCAAATTTCTATTTTCAATGACGGCCTAGGAACAGTGGGTTAACTGCCTTGTTCAGGGGGCAGAACCAAGATTTTTAACTTGTCAGCTCAGGGATTCGATCTTGCAACCTTTCGGTTACTGTCCCAACGCTCTAACCACTAGGCTACCTGCCTCTAACCACTAGGCTACCTGCCTCTAACCACTAGGCTACCTGCCTCTAACCACTAGGCTACCTGCCTCTAACCACCAGGCTACCTGCCTCTAACCACTAGGATACCTGCCTCTAACCACTAGGCTACCTGCTGCCACAACAGTGTAACAACTGTATCAATGTGAACAGTATCGGAACAACCTTGAGCGGCTCACTTCAGAGCCGTTAGACGCTCAACACCTGTAAAGGTGTAGCCCCCACCTCTCTTCCCATTGGCTCAGAGGGCTGACTCATGCTAATTAATGTGGCCTATGCCATCTGCTCCCTTATCCTCATCCTCTCCTCTCTCCATCCTCTCCTCTCCTCTCTCCATCTTCTCCTCTCCATCCTCTCCTCTCCATCCTCTCATCTCTCCATCCTCTCCTCTCCTCTCTCCATCCTATCCTCTCCTCTCTCCATCCTCTCCTCTCCATCCTCTCCTCTCCATCCTCTCATCTCTCCATCCTATCCTCTCCTCTCTCCATCCTCTCCTCTCCATCCTCTCCCCTCTCCATCCTCTCCTCTCCTCTCCATCCTCTCCTCTCCTCTCTCCATCCTCTCCTCTCCATCCTCTCATCTCTCCATCCTCTCCTCTCCTCTCCTCTCTCTATCCTCTCCTCTCCACCTTCTTCTCTCCTTATCCTCTCCTCCCTCCATCCTCTCCTCTCCATCCTCTCATCTCTCCATCCTCTCCTCTCCTCTCTCCATCCTATCCTCTCCTCTCTCCATCCTCTCCTCTCCTCTCTCCATCCTCTCCTCTCCTCTCTCCATCCTCTCCTCTCCATCCTCTCATCTCTCCATCCTCTCTTCTCCTCTCTCCATCCTATCCTCTCCTCTCTCCATCCTCTCCTCTCCATCCTCTCATCTCTCCATCCTCTCCTCTCCTCTCTCCATCCTCTCCTCTCTCCATCCTCTCCTCTCCTCTCTCCATCCTCTCCTCTCTCCATCCTCTCCTCTCCTCTCTCCATCCTCTCATCTCTCCATCCTCTCCTCTCCTCTCTCCATCCTCTCCTCTCTCCATCCTCTCCTCTCTCTCTCCATCCTCTCCTCTCTCCATCCTCTCCTCTCCCCATCCTCTTCTCTCTCCATCCTCTCCTCTCTCCATCCTCTCCTCTCTCCATCCTCTCCTCTCTCTATCCTCTCCTCTCCTCTCTCCATCCTCTCATCTCTCCATCCTCTCCTCTCCTCTCTCCATCCTCTCCTCTCTCTATCCTCTCCCATCCGCTCTCCATCCTCTCCTCTCTCCATCCTCTCCTCTCCCCATCCTCTTCTCTCTCCATCCTCTCCTCTCTCCATCCTCTCCTTTCTCCATCCTCTCCTCTCCCCATCCTCTCCTCTCCTCTCTCCATCCTCTCCTCTCCCCATCCTCTTCTCTCTCCATCCTCTCCTCTCTCCATCCTCTTCTCTCTCCATCTTCTCCTCCCCCACTACTAAAAATGCAACTCCAACAGCAACAAAACTTTATCCAACATTTCCAAATGAGTCCATAATCACATAGGCATATCTCTGCATCCTAATTGAAAATTACTTCAACATTAATTTGGCCCTAACTATCTGTTATGGTAAAGGTACAATTTATCTTGGGGGTTGATGGATTAAATTGAGTTGAAAACATTAACGTAATCACCTTGGAGAGGGCTTTAAAAACTAATTTTAATCCTCAACATGTAATTAACCCGTAGAGATTTGAGACCTCATGTATATCCACGTAATGACATAATATCTGAGTAGGAAATGGCACCCTATTCCCTATATAGTGCACTACTTTTGACCAGAGTCCTAGTTGAAAGAAGTGCACTAAAGGTGCCATTTGGGACACAGGCTGAATGAGTAATGACATCAACTTCAAATGTGTTTTAGTATTTTGAGCTGAATATGTTATAAAACTGGTCTGCTTATTATTGTTACATGATATCTATCAAGATCCATTTAAATTTTTGGATACAAAAATGGATAAGTTATTGTTTATTTCCCTCAGATTCTGTGAAGAGAGGACCAAGAGGACCTACAGACTGGAACTAACATTCAAATCACCAGGCTAAGGTACTAAAACATGTCGAACAACGACACTGTATAAATGCATAGAGATTTTTTTTTTTATCATGGAATGTTCACATTGCAAACCAAAACCACTGAGCCACAAAGTCAGACTTGGATATCTGAAAAAAGGCAGGACGTTCTAGTCTCGTGGTCTCTCTTTGCATGTCCATACTAACCCAAGGGAAGGAGGGAGAGAGAGATAGAGAGAGATAAAGAATGAAAGAGAGTGGTGAGATATCTCCTCTCCTCTCCTCTCCCTCCTCTTCATCTTCATCTTCCTCTTCGTCTCCTCTCCTTCTCCTTCTCCTTCTCCTTTTCCTCTTCCTCTTCCTCTCCTCTCCTCTCCTCTCCTCTTCGTCTCCTCTCCTTCTCCTTCTCCTCTTCCTCTTCCTCTCCTCTCCCTCGCCTCTCCTCCTCTCCTCTTCGTCTCCTCTCCTTCTCCTTCTCCTCTTCCTCTTCCTCTTCCTCTTCCTCTTCCTCTATCTCTCCTGCCCTCTTCCTCTTCCTCTCATCTCCTGTCCTCTCCTCTTCTGTCCTCTCCTCTTCCTCTCATGTCCTGTATTCTCCAGTCCTGTCCTCTTCATCTCCTCTCCTCTCTTTTCCTCTCTAATAGCCATAGCTTCATCTCTTAGTAAACCATCAACTGTCTGGACAACAGAGAGACAACTTGAGGTGGACCTGCAGACTGTAGATATGTTTCAGTCAAATAATAAAATATCAACAATCAAATTATGATTACAGGCTCCTCTACATAATAATAATTATAATAATAATAATAATAATAATTACTTCTCGAGCTAGAGAACCTTCATTAGTCTAAACCGACTAAAGTGGTGAAAGTAAAAGGCCTCCCATTCAGGCCCAGAAAATAGGATATGCACATATGTAGTACCATTGGATAGGAAACACTCAGAATTTTCTAAAAGTGTTAACCATTTGTCTGTGAGTAAAACAGAAGGGATATGGCAGGCGAAACACCGAGGAATATCTGTCCTGGAAAAAGTGGTTTTGACACATTGCTCATTTGGAACCCCTCCCTTATGAAAATGCCCATATAAGGGCATATGAATGCAGTACCGATCGCTTCCTCTGGATGTCAACAGTCTCGAGACAGTGTTCAGATTTCTTTTAGATGCATTAGAGCAGAGAAGAAGAGGAATCAGGAATTGTCCCCAAAAATGTCAATAGAAGAGGACGCGCACTCTCGCCAGGCACGCTCTGTGGTTTTTTCCTTTCTTATAGCCCAGTTTATATTCCGGTTGAATTATTATAGTAAATATACATAAAAATGTTCCTAAGGATACATTAAAAAGGATGATAGATTGTTCTTGGACAAGTTTATAGGTATAAGTTGAACAAGTTCTCTTCACGTTTCAATGGACGAGTGGAGGCTGTAACGCGGGAACCAAACTGAGATTTATGGATATAATACATTACTTTTTCTAACAAAAGAATCATGGATTGTCTTCGTTGGACACTTGGGAAGCCCTCAGCAGAGGTTCTTCAACAGGTAATTGATTTGTTTTCGCTGTGAAATGTGTTTTGTGTGAACCGTGAAGGCTAATGAATTCATGGAAATGGAAAAATAGTGAAGGTGCTACCCTCAAACAATCAAATGTGGTGTTTTCGCCATAAAGCCTTTTTGAAATCTGACAAAGCTGTGATATTGCCAAGAAGCAGAGCTTTTGATGACTATGAAACACTTGTACCGTATATTGATGCATGTTTAATAATTCAACTTTTGGATTTTGAATTTGGCGCCTTGCATTTCACCAGGGCTAGCGCATCCCAGCGCACCTTGCTGCTCCTTATGAAGTTAAGTCCCAAATGGAACCCTATTCACTATAGTAGTGCACTACAGAGGGAATAGGGTGCTTTTTGGGACGTAGAAACTAAGGACACCATGAGTGTGTGTGTGTGTGTGTGTGTGTGTGTGTGTGTGTGTGTGTGTGTGTGTGTGTGTGTGTGTGTGTGTGTGTGTGTGTGTGTGCGGGCATGTGTAGGGAATGTTCTGACAATAACTTGTCAACAAAAAAAACACACGTATCGCTGTGAACACACACACACACACACACACACTACCAGGCCTGTGTACTGCACCACATGTCAATCACTATTGGGCAGAACCATCCATTTCTAAACCACAGTCTCATTCTGTGTCGAATGGCATCATCATAAGGCAACCATATGGGAGCGTGTTCCTTATTTCACACTTTTTGGGATTTCCACAAACAAACATATGAGGCAGGACATATGGGGCAAGACATATGAGGCAGGACATATGAGGCAAGACATATGAGGCAGGACATATGAGGCAGGACATATGAGGCAGGACATATGAGACAGGGCATAAGAGGCAGGACATATGAGTTAGGACATATGAGGCAGGACATATGAGGCAGGACATATGAGACAGGGCATAAGAGGCAGGACATACAAGGCAGGACATTTGAGACAGGACATATGAGGCAGGACATATGAGGCAGGACATATGAGGCAGGACATATGAGGCAGGGCATATGAGGCAGGACATATGAGGCAGGGCACATGAGGCAGGACATATGAGACAGGGCATAAGAGGCAGGACATACAAGGCAGGACATTTGAGACAGGACATATGAGGCAGGACATATGAGGCAGGACATACAAGGCAGGGCACATGAGGCAGGACATATGAGGCAGGACATATGAGGCAGGACATTAACCAGGCGCAGGAAGGAAAACGTACAGATACATGTGATTTTAATCATCCAACGTTTACAATTCAAAAAGATGATACGGGTTGCCATTAAAAATGTGGTTCTTCAACAGCTGGTTAGCAGTGGCCACAACCCTGTTTGGCAAATGTAGAAAACATAATGTTCATTCTAGTTACAGTATGTGCAGTGTTTCAGAGTTGGGCTGTAGTTAGATTAACTGGAGTTTCAGAGTTGGGCTGTAGTTAGATAAACTGGAGTTTCAGAGTTGGGCTGTAGTTAGATAAACTGGAGTTTCAGAGTTGGGCTGTAGTTAGATAAACTGGAGTTTCAGAGTTGGGCTGTAGTTAGATAAACTGGTGTTTCAGAGTTGGGCTGTAGTTAGATAAACTGTTGTTTCAGAGTTGGGCTGTAGTTAGATAAACTGTTGTTTGATGCACCTGAACACACCTAGGTTGAAACAATATTTGAAAAAAGTACAAACCCTATCCATTTGGTACTCCAGGCAGAGCGAACACATAAACTACTTGAAACATTTTCCGATAGTATATTTGAATCCAGATGTGGACCAGACCAGAGCTCTACACCGCAGCAGTCATAGGGTTCTTCTGGTATGGGTCGGGATGGCGGGCCGGTCCCTCCCCACCATTGGCGTACTTCTCTGGGCTGGCGGTAATCCTCCCCCTCCTCCTCCCCCACGGTTCATGGAGTCATAGCGGGGACCTGGGAGGGGGCAGAGTGGGGAAAGGGGGCATCCTGGCGCAGGGGTCCATTCTGTTGGGGAGGGGGTGGTAGTGCCCTGGGTCGGCTTTGGCGGGGGTCACCCCTGGAGGGGTAATTGGGGTAGGATGGCCCAGGGCCGGGGTAGTGACCAACCCGGCCTGGGTGGTGCATGGGGTACCCCTCAGTAGGATCCATGGGGCCCCGCCTAGAAGGGAAGAGAAGAAGAAGAAGAAGGTTAGGAATGTGGGATGGTCATTACAGCCTGTTTCAGTCCAGCAAATCTAATTTACAAGACCAACCAAAGGGTCAAACAATTTCTCACTCTCACATTATGAGGTTGGAAATCAGTCTATACTGTACCATCACAGTAAAAACCAGATGTACAGCTGAGCAGTGCGCTGAGAATATGGCTGTGTCCCAATAGCACTCTATTCCTTATTAAGTGCACTACTTTTGAACAGAGACATATGGAAAGTAGGGCACTATATAGGGAAAAGTGTGCTATAAAAGTAATGCACTATATAGGGCGAATAGGGTGCTATTTGGGACGTTGTCAGAGATCTCTCGCTGCCTCAGTGCTGCTGCAAGACTTCCCAGCCACAAAGAGAGAGACGCGATCATGTCAAAAGAGCCCTGTCAGGTACCATTTGAGATGCACCCTATCAGTTTGATCAAATCAAATAAAATGTTATTGGTGACGTACACATGGTTAGCAGATGTTAAAATGCGAGTGTAGCCGAAACGCTTGTGCTTTCTAGGTTCAGACAGCGCAGTAATATCTAACAAGTAATATCTAACAATTCCACAGCAACTACCTAATACATACAAATCTAAGTAAAGGTATGGAATAAGAATACATACATATACATATATGGATGAGCAATGACAGAGGGACATAGGCAAGATGCAGTAGATGGTATAGAACACATCTGACAACAGGGTCGGAGGTCACCTCTAACACATTGTCGTGACTTGACTTTTAACATGAATCTGAAGACTGTTTTTATCTAATCAACTAACCAATTTGAATTAATCTCATAAACAATTAACTCATTAGGATCTGGGGAACCACGAGAGCGGTTCATTAAAGAGTTACCCATCTCCCGAATTAAACTCTAAAAGGTCTTGACCTATCACATCTATAAACAGTCTTCTTAATAATCATAACAACCTCGGATCATATGACCGCTCTGAACAGTCGTAACCTCCTTGGATCTGAAAAAAAAAAACGGAGCCTTACCTATGATTCAGTGCTACACAAATTGGTTTAATTATTTATTTACTAGGTAATTAAATGGGAACACAGGATAAACACACACACTCTGCACCGGTTGTTGACTGGAGACGTAATACGCTGAAAACAGGTCCCTAGCGGAATGACAACAACATGGCTGCTTGTTAAAGAAGAGACGGAGAGGGACAGAGACACTTAACATTGCCACATTCAGAAACTACTCTCACCTACAGTAACCATATACTTTGCACACGAACCGCCACTGGCTATGAGCAAGAAATCGTGAATGAATTTACGTGAAATGCCTGGGTTCGCCGGGGATCCTCTCGGTGAACGAGGCAGGCAGCCTTGGAAACGGGGTTGGGCTTTTAAGGTTCCGATTGGTCCAAAATGGTTCCAACAACTCTTTTACTGTTGTCCTTCTTCGTAGTTCAATGGTGAAGACATCACAACTATAAAAATAACACATATGGAATCATGTAGTAACCAAAAAAAGCGTTAAACAACTCAAAATAGATTTTAGATTGTTCAAAGTAGCCACCCTTTGCAATGATGACAGCATTGCGCACTCTTGGCATTCTCTCAACTAGCTTCATGAGGTAGTCACCTGGAATGCATTTCAATTAACACGTGTGCTTTGTTAAAAGTTAATTTGTCTAATATATTTCCTTCTGAATGCGTTTGAGCCAAATCAGTTGTGTTGTGACAAGATAGAGGTGTTATACAGAAGATAGCCCTATTTGGTAATTTCTTCACTAAATAGTAAAAATAAAGAAAAACCCTGGAATGAGTAGATGTGTCCAAACCTTTGAGAGGTACTGTATATATTTTTATTTTGTAATTTAGCAGACATTCTTATCCAGAACAACTAAAGGTTAAGTGCCTTGTTCAGTGTATATATAGCTTCTTGTCTACAGAGTTTGGAGTGTTCACAGTGCACTCTGTCCCCCCTGTCTGCCCCTCTGTATAGGCCAGGCAGAGATACAGAGACAGAGAGAGAGAGACAAAGAGAGAGACAGAGACAGAGAGAGAGAGAGAGAGAGAGAGAGAGAGAGAGAGAGAGAGAGAGAGAGAGAGAGAGAGAGAGAGAAATTCTTTGATCGAAGGCCTGTCACACCCACCCAAACACACACAGTGACGAAAAATAAACACTTTGTAAGTGACATGTCACAGTCATGAGAAGGGAGGGCGGAGGGAGGATGAAGGGAGGGAGGCAGTGGTGTGATATTAGACATGGATAACTGTGGTGTGATATTAGACATGGATATATATTAACTGTGGTGTGATATTAGACATGGATATATATTAACTGCGGTGTGATATTAGACATGGATATATATTAACTGTGGTGTGATATTAGACATGGATATATATTAACTGTGGTGTGATATTAGACATGGATATATATTAACTGTGGTGTGATATTAGACATGGATATATATTAACTGCGGTGTGATATTAGACATGGATATATATTAACTGTGGTGTGATATTAGACATGGATATATATTAACTGTGGTGTGATATTAGACATGGATATATGTTCTGTACTGTAATAACAGGTGCTGGGCTGGTGGGTTTCTGCTGTCCCCGCATCTACTGTTTCTGTCTGTCTGTCTGTGTGTGTGTGTTTGTGTTTATGTGTGTCTGTTGTCCCTGTGTCAACTGTTTTCCTCTGCTGAGTGGGGAAAATACCCTGAGGCACGCAAGGGTTTTAGGGGGTATGGTATCGGACACCCATTCGGCCAATCAGGGACTCCTTAGGGCAGGGATCATCAACTAGAGTCAGCTGTGACCCTATTTCTTTTTGAGCGGAGGATCGGAACATTATTCCAAATAATGTATATATACTGCCGTGATCAAGACAAAGGAGCTGATCGTGGACTACAGGAAAAGGAGGGCCGAGCACACCCCCATTCTCATCGACAGGGCTGCAGTGGAGCAGGTTGAGAGTTTCAAGTTCCTTGGCGTCCACATCACCAACAAACTGTCATGGTCCAAGCAGACCAAGACAGTCGTGAAGAGGGCACGACAACACCTTTTCCCCCCTCAGGAGACTGAAAATATTTGGCATGGGTCCACAGATCCTCAAAAGGTTTAACAGCTGCACCATCGAGAGCATCCTGACGGGTTGCATCACTGCTTGCTATGGAAACTGCTCGGCCCTCGACCGCAAGGCGCTACAGAGGGTAGTGCGTACGGCCCAGTACATCACCAGGGCCAAGCTTCCTGCCATCCAGGACCTCTATACCAGGCAGAGTGTCAGAGGAAGGCCCTAAAAATTGTCAAAGACTCCAGCCACCCTAGTCATAGACTGTTCTCTCTGCTACCGCACGGCAAGCGGTACCGGAGCGCCAAGTCTAGGACCAAAAGGCTTCTAAACAGCTTCTACCCCCCAGCCATAAGAATGCTGAACAGCTAATCAAATGGCTACCCAGACTATTTGAAATAAAACCCCTCACTGGAACCCTGTCTCAGGGCCTATAGCCTGAAGCACACCTGAGACGCAAAAAGGTCTGTGTGTGTGTGTCTCAGTGTGTCTCAGTGTGTGTCTCAGTGTGTGTGTGTGTGTCTCAGTGTGTGTGTGTGTGTGTGTGTGTGTGTCTCAGTGTGTGTGTGTGTCTCAGTGTGTCTCAGTGTGTGTCTCAGTGTGTGTCTCAGTGTGTGTCTCAGTGTGTGTGTGTGTCTCAGTGTGTGTCTCAGTGTGTGTGTGTGTCTCAGTGTGTGTGTGTGTGTGTGTGTGTGTGTGTTTGTGTCTCAGTGTGTGTGTGTGTCTCAGTGTGTCTCAGTGTGTGTCTCAGTGTGTGTCTCAGTGTGTGTCTCAGTGTGTGTGTGTGTCTCAGTGTGTGTCTCAGTGTGTGTCTCAGTGTGTGTCTCAGTGTGTGTGTGTGTGTCTCAGTGTGTGTGTGTGTGTGTGTGTGTGTGTGTGTGTGTCTCAGTGTGTGTGTGTGTCTCAGTGTGTCTCAGTGTGTGTCTCAGTGTGTCTCAGTGTGTGTCTCAGTGTGTGTGTGTGTCTCAGTGTGTCTCAGTGTGTGTCTCAGTGTGTGTGTGTGTCTCAGTGTGTCTCAGTGTGTGTCTCAGTGTGTGTGTGTGTCTCAGTGTGTGTGTGTGTCTCAGTGTGTCTCAGTGTGTCTCAGTGTGTCTCAGTGTGTGTCTCAGTGTGTGTGTGTGTCTCAGTGTGTCTCAGTGTGTGTCTCAGTGTGTGTCTCAGTGTGTGTCTCAGTGTGTGTCTCAGTGTGTGTCTCAGTGTGTGTCTCAGTGTGTGTCTCAGTGTGTCTCAGTGTGTCTCAGTGTGTGTCTCAGTGTGTGTCTCAGTGTGTGTCTCAGTGTGTGTCTCAGTGTGTGTCTCAGTGTGTGTGTGTGTCTCAGTGTGTGTCTCAGTGTGTGTGTGTGTCTCAGTGTGTGTCTCAGTGTGTGTGTGTGTCTCAGTGTGTGTCTCAGTGTGTGTCTCAGTGTGTGTGTGTGTGTGTGTGTCTCAGTGTGTGTGTGTGTGTGTGTGTGTGTGTGTGAAGGGCCAGAGGAAACAGACATCCCAAACATGATGAGCAGCTAATCTATTTTAAGAGGTGACCACCCAAAAGGTCCGGACAGTAGGGCGTCTGTGTGTGTGTGTTTGCGTGCGCGGTCATGCATGTGTGTGTGTGTGTGTGTCAGGCTTCAGCGCTGATTATCTGTCATCTTGAAATATTATTGGCCCTCTGATGTCACCAGGGCACAGATAAGGTGAGAGTGGATGGAATGGAAGGAAGAAGAGGAGGAGGAGGATGAGGAAGAGGAGGAGGAGAAGGAAGAGGAGGAGGAGGAAGATGAGGAGAAGAGGAGGAGGAGGAAGATGAGGAAGAGGAGGAGGAGAAGGAAGAGGAGGAGGAGGAAGATGAGGAGGAGGAAGAAGAGGAGGAGGAGGAGGAGGAAGTGGACATGTGTGGAGGGAAGAGGGAGGAGAAGGAGGAGGAAGAGGAGGAGGAGGAGGAAGAGGACGAGGAGTGTGGAGGGAAGAGGAAAGAGGAGGATAAGAGGATAAAGATTTAGGATTAGGAGGTAGAGGAGGAGAGAGGACTATGAAACATAATTACTGCAGGTAGATTATCAATCTGGACACATTTGGCCTGGTCCTTCGAGTAAACTGAGATAGAAGGGGAAAAACATATTAAAAAAAACTTCTGTCTGTCCTCCCCAGGCTAGGCTGTAGTGTACCTTAGTGTTCTGCAAGGGCTGGTCTGGTCCACTAAATTAAGAATGAGTACCAAGAGCTGGTTTGGGCTGGTCTGGTCCACAAAGATAAGACTGAGTACCAGGAGCTAGTTTGGAGGGAATACACCTGGTCTGGAGGGAACCCTGCTGGTCTGGAGGGAATGCAGCTGGTCTGGAGGGAATGCAGCTGGTCTGGAGGGAACCCTGCTGGTCTGGAGGGAATGCAGCTGGTCTGGAGGGAATGCAGCTGGTCTGGAGGGAACCCTGCTGGTCTGGAGGGAATGCAGCTGGTCTGGAGGGAACCCTGCTGGTCTGGAGGGAATGCAGCTGGTCTGGAGGGAACCCTGCTGGTCTGGAGGGAATGCAGCTGGTCTGGAGGGAACCCTGCTGGTCTGGACTGTGAGGGCTGTCTAGGGGTATGAACAGTAGAGATGGACTGTGAGGGCTGTCTAGAGGTAATAACAGTAGAGATGGACTGTGAGGAGTGTTTTGCCCGAGGGCTCCTATTACTAACCTACTTCTCTGATAATTGTAGTGCTGTTCAGCTCAACAATGCTGAAGAATGCTCAAGTCTGGCCAGGAACTCAATTAGCTAGGAGCAGCTTGGAGCAGCTGGGGCTCAGGGGGCTTACCGGAGAACGAAGCTGCAAGCCATTATGATCCAACCCTTAGCGACCCCTATTCCAAAATACAGGGATAACCTTATTATGTACACCCTCACGTACAACCCAAACGATCGAAGGGTAGCTCCCTCATCTACCCCTAAACATGTGTGTGTGTGTGTCAGCTTGTGTGTGTGCGTGTCCTGGTGTGGTGGAGAGATTAATGGAGAGATGTATTTGAGAGATGTATTAGAGAGATGTATTAGAGAGATGTATTAGAGAGATGTATTAGAGAGATGTATTAGAGAGATGCATTAGAGAGATGTATTAGAGAGATGCATTAGAGAGATGCATTAGAGAGATGCATTAGAGATGTATTAGAGAGATGCATTAGAGAGATGCATTAGAGAGATGCATTAGAGAGATGCATTAGAGAGATGCATTAGAGAGATGTATTAGAGAGATGCATTAGAGAGATGTATTAGAGAGATGTATTAGAGAGATGTATTAGAGAGATGCATTAGAGAGATGCATTAGAGAGATGCATTAGAGAGATGTATTAGAGAGATGCATTAGAGAGATGTATCAGAGAGATGTATCAGAGAGATGTATTAGAGAGATGCATTAGAGAGATGTATCAGAGAGATGTATTTTGTAGTGTGTAATGGGACAGAGCAGCATCAGTCTACTAGGCCCAGTGTCATGGAGTGTGTCCCAAATGGCACCCTATTCCCTATATAGTGCACCACTTTAATAGCACCCTATTCCCTCTACAGTGTACTACTTTTCATAGGAATCTGGTCAAAGGTAGTGCACCGTTTAGTGAACAGGGGTGCCATTTGGGGACGTAATATTGGCAAACGTTCAGAGGGATTTCCCTGGTCCCATGCAGTCAGAGTCGGAGAAGAATCCCTGGTCTCGTTGTGAGGCTGACCGACTGACCTGCCTGGAGAGGACGAAGAGGACATGCCAGAGACCTTCCTAGTTGAGTCCATCTCAATGTCTTGCATCTCAAATGGCACCCTCTTGCCTATACAGAAAAAATGGTGCTATGGACCCTGGTCAAAAGTAGTGCACTATGCAGGGGGCCCTGGTCAAAAGTAGTGCACTATGCAGGGGGCCCTGGTCAAAAGTAGTGCACTATGCAGGGGGCCCTGGTCAAAAGTAGTGCACTATAAAAGTAATAGGGTGTCATTTGGGACAACAGGGCTCCCAGCCAAACAGCTGGGCCACAGCTCTCTGACCAGCTGGTGGTCTTCACTCATGGGTACACTCAATATGTCCGCCTATCCACCCTCATGGGTACCCTCAATATATCCGCCTATCCACCCTCATTGGTACCCTCAATATGTCCGCCTATCCACCCTCATGGGTACCCTCAATATATCCGCCTATCCACCCTCATGGGTACCCTCAATATATCCGCCTATCCACCCTCATGGGTACCCTCAATATGTCCGCCTATCCACCCTCATGGGTACCCTCAATATATCCGCCTATCCACCCTCATGGGTACCCTCAATATATCCGCCTATCCACCCTCATGGGTACCCTCAATATATCCGCCTATCCACCCTCATGGGTACCCTCAATATATCCGCCTATCCACCCTCATGGGTACCCTCAATATATCCGCCTATCCACCCTCATGGGTACCCTCAATATATCCGCCTATCCACCCTCATGGGTACCCTCAATATATCCGCCTATCCACCCTCATGGGTACCCTCAATATATCCGCCTATCCACCCTCATGGGTACCCTCAATATATCCGCCTATCCACCCTCATGGGTACCCTCAATATATCCGCCTATCCACCCTCATGGGTACCCTCAATATATCCGCCTATCCACCTCATGGGTACCCTCAATATATCCGCCTATCCACCCTCATGGGTACCCTCAATATATCCGCCTATCCACCCTCATGGGTACCCTCAATATATCCGCTATCCACCCTCATGGGTACCCTCAATATATCCGCCTATCCACCCTCATGGGTACCCTCAATATATCCGCCTATCCACCCTCATGGGTACCCTCAATATATCCGCCTATCCACCCTCATGGGTACCCTCAATATATCCGCCTATCCACCCTCATGGGTACCCTCAATATATCCGCCTATCCACCCTCATGGGTACCCTCAATATATCCGCCTATCCACCCTCATGGGTACCCTCAATATATCCGCCTATCCACCCTCATGGGTACCCTCAATATATCCGCCTATCCACCCTCATGGGTACCCTCAATATATCCGCCTATCCACCCTCATGGGTACCCTCAATATATCCGCCTATCCACCCTCATGGGTACCCTCAATATATCCGCCTATCCACCCTCATGGGTACCCTCAATATATCCGCCTATCCACCCTCATGGGTACCCTCAATATATCCGCCTATCCACCCTCATGGGTACCCTCAATATATCCGCCTATCCACCCTCATGGGTACCCTCAATATATCCGCCTATCCACCCTCATGGGTACCCTCAATATATCCGCCTATCCACCCTCATGGGTACCCTCAATATATCCGCCTATCCACCCTCATGGGTACCCTCAATATATCCGCCTATCCACCCTCATGGGTACCCTCAATATATCCGCCTATCCACCCTCATGGGTACCCTCAATATATCCGCCTATCCACCCTCATGGGTACCCTCAATATATCCGCCTATCCACCCTCATGGGTACCCTCAATATATCCGCCTATCCACCCTCATGGGTACCCTCAATATATCCGCCTATCCACCCTCATGGGTACCCTCAATATATCCGCCTATCCACCCTCATGGGTACCCTCAATATATCCGCCTATCCACCCTCATGGGTACCCTCAATATATCCGCCTATCCACCCTCATGGGTACCCTCAATATATCCGCCTATCCACCCTCATGGGTACCCTCAATATATCCGCCTATCCACCCTCATGGGTACCCTCAATATATCCGCCTATCCACCCTCATGGGTACCCTCAATATATCCGCCTATCCACCCTCATGGGTACCCTCAATATATCCGCCTATCCACCCTCATGGGTACCCTCAATATATCCGCCTATCCACCCTCATGGGTACCCTCAATATATCCGCCTATCCACCCTCATGGGTACCCTCAATATATCCGCCTATCCACCCTCATGGGTACCCTCAATATATCCGCCTATCCACCCTCATGGGTACCCTCAATATATCCGCCTATCCACCCTCATGGGTACCCTCAATATATCCGCCTATCCACCCTCATGGGTACCCTCAATATATCCGCCTATCCACCCTCATGGGTACCCTCAATATATCCGCCTATCCACCCTCATGGGTACCCTCAATATATCCGCCTATCCACCCTCATGGGTACCCTCAATATATCCGCCTATCCACCCTCATGGGTACACTCAATATGTCCGCCTATCCACCCTCATGGGTACACTCAATATGTCCGCCTATCCACCCTCATGGGTACACTCAATATGTCCGCCTTTCCACCCGTCACTGAACTTTGACTTGGACAATTCCTCCAACTGTAGACTTTGTGATCGAGAACAAATCCTAAGTGATTATCAATCACCTCTAATCAATACTGTGTGGGCAGCCCAAAGATATTTGAATGTTTGAAAGGCTATAGTACAGTATAAACAAGTATTTCCATGAATAGACACTCTGAAAATAATCGACAATTCAGGTTTCTTCCGCTGCATTGAAAACAAAATAACAGATTTGACGCTCCGTTGTCACGACGGATTTAAAAGACCTGGAAAGCAGTGACAGGTGCAGCAAGGATCTGGTTTCAGTAAGCTAACCACAGACACTAACAAAACAGTCAACACACGTTTATTAAGAGGAGGAGAGCGCGGATAAGTACTTCAGTGCAGGATGTATCTAACATAACAGCAGTGGTGTAAAATACTTAAGTATAAATACTTTAAAGTACTACTTTAAGTTGTTTTTTTGGGGGGGTATCTGTACTTTACTTTACCATTTATATTTTTGACAAGATTTACTTTTACTTCACTATGTTCCTGAAGAAAAAAATGTTATTTTAACTCCGTACATTTTCCCCTGACACCCAAAAGTACTGGTTACATTTTGAATGCTTAGCAGTGCAGGAAAATGGTCCAAATCCCCACTTATCAAGAGAACATCCCTGGTCATCCCTACTGCCGCTAATCTGGAGGACTCACTAAACAGAGAACATCCCTGGTCGTCCCTACTGCCGCTAATCTGGAGAACTCACTAAACAGAGAACATCCCTGGTCGTCCCTACTGCCGCTGATCTGGAGGACTCACTAAACAGAGAACATCCCTGGTCATCCTTACTGCCTCTGATCTGGAGGACTCACTAAACAGAGAACATCCCTGGTCGTCCCTACTGCCGCTAATCTGGAGGACTCACTAAACAGAGAACATCCCTGGTCGTCCCTACTGCCGCTAATCTGGAGGACTCACTAAACAGAGAACATCCCTGGTCGTCCCTACTGCCGCTAATCTGGAGGACTCACTAAACAGAGAACATCCCTGGTCGTCCCTACTGCCGCTAATCTGGAGGACTCACTAAACAGAGAACATCCCTGGTCGTCCCTACAGCCGCTAATCTGGAGGACTCACTAAACAGAGAACATCCCTGGTCGCCCCTACAGCCGCTAATCTGGAGGACTCACTAAACAGAGAACATCCCTGGTCGTCCCTACTGCCGCTAATCTGGAGGACTCACTAAACAGAGAACATCCCTGGTCGCCCCTACTGCCGCTAATCTGGAGGACTCACTAAACAGAGAACATCCCTGGTCGTCCCTACTGCCGCTAATCTGGAGGACTCACTAAACAGAGAACATCCCTGGTCGTCCCTACTGCCGCTAATCTGGAGGACTCACTAAACAGAGAACATCCCTGGTCGTCCCTACTGCCGCTGATCTGGAGGACTCACTAAACAGAGAACATCCCTGGTCATCCTTACTGCCTCTGATCTGGAGGACTCACTAAACAGAGAACATCCTGGTCGCCCTACTGCCGCTAATCTGGAGGACTCACTAAACAGAGAACATCCCTGGTCGCCCCTACTGCCGCTAATCTGGAGGACTCACTAAACAGAGAACATCCCTGGTCGTCCCTACTGCCGCTAATCTGGAGGACTCACTAAACAGAGAACATCCCTGGTCGTCCCTACTGCCGCTAATCTGGAGGACTCACTAAACAGAGAACATCCCTGGTCGTCCCTACTGCCGCTAATCTGGAGGACTCACTAAAAAGAGAACATCCCTGGTCGTCCCTACTGCCGCTAATCTGGAGGACTCACTAAACAGAGAACATCCCTGGTCATCCTTACTGCCTCTGATCTGGAGGACTCACTAAACAGAGAACATCCCTGGTCATCCCTACTGCCGCTAATCTGGAGGACTCACTAAACAGAGAACATCCCTGGTCATCCTTACTGCCTCTGATCTGGAGGACTCACTAAACAGAGAACATCCCTGGTCATCCTTACTGCCGCTAATCTGGAGGACTCACTAAACAGAGAACATCCCTGGTCGTCCCTACTCCCGCTAATCTGGAGGACTCACTAAACAGAGAACATCCTGGTCGTCCCTACTGCCGCTAATCTGGAGGACTCACTAAACAGAGAACATCCCTGGTCGTCCCTACAGCCGCTAATCTGGAGGACTCACTAAACAGAGAACATCCCTGGTCGTCCCTACTGCCGCTAATCTGGAGGACTCACTAAACAGAGAACATCCCTGGTCGTCCCTACAGCCGCTAATCTGGAGGACTCACTAAACAGAGAACATCCCTGGTCGTCCCTACTGCCGCTAATCTGGAGGACTCACTAAACAGAGAACATCCCTGGTCGTCCCTACAGCCGCTAATCTGGAGGACTCACTAAACAGAGAACATCCCTGGTCATCCTTACTGCCTCTGATCTGGAGGACTCACTAAACAGAGAACATCCCTGGTCATCCTTACTGCCTCTGATCTGGAGGACTCACTAAACAGAGAACATCCCTGGTCATCCCTACTGCCTCTGATCTGGAGGACTCACTAAACAGAGAACATCCCTGGTCATCCTTACTGCCTCTGATCTGGAGGACTCACTAAACAGAGAACATCCCTGGTCATCCTTACTGCCTCTGATCTGGAGGACTCACTAAACAGAGAACATCCCTGGTCATCCCTACTGCCTCTGATCTGGAGGACTCACTAAACACAAATGCTTTGTTAGTAAATGATGTCTGAGTGTTGGAGTGTTCCCCTGGCTATCTGTAAATGATGTCTGAGTGTTGGAGTGGTGGAGTGTTCCCCTGGCTATCTGTAAATGATGTCTGAGTGCTGGAGTGTGCCCCTGGCTATCTGTAAATGATGTCTGAGTGTTGGAGTGTGCCCCTGGCTATCTGTAAATGATGTCTGAGTGTTGGAGTGTGCCCCTGGCTATCTGTAAATGATGTCTGAGTGCTGGAGTGTGCCCCTGGCTATCTGTAAATGATGTCTGAGTGTTGGAGTGTGCCCCTGGCTATCTGTAAATGATGTCTGAGTGTTGGAGTGTGCCCCTGGCTATCTGTAAATGATGTCTGAGTGTTGGAGTGTGCCCCTGGCTATCTGTAAACGATGTCTGAGTGTTGGAGTGTGCCCCTGGCTATCTGTAAATGATGTCTGATTGTTGGATCGTGCCCCTGGCTATCTGTAAACGATGTCTGAGTGTTGGAGTGTGCCCCTGGCTATCTGTAAATGATGTCTGATTGTTGGATCGTGCCCCTGGCTATCTGTAAACGATGTCTGAGTGTTGGAGTGTGCCCCTGGCTATCTGTAATTGATGTCTGAGTGTTGGAGTGTGCCCCTGGCTATCTGTAATTGATGTCTGAGTGTTGGAGTGTGCCCCTGGCGAGAGGAAGAGAGGGGAGAAGGGGGAGGAGGAGGAGGAGAGAGGAGGAGGGGGGAGAAGTGAGGAGGACGAGGGGAGAGGAAAGAGGAGGAGGAGGAGGGGGAGGAGAGAGGAGGAGGAGAGGGGGAGGAACGTGAAGGAGAAAGAAAGCTGGAGTATTTCAGTACAGATTGATGAGTCTTTAAGTCAGTTAGTGTGTTGTGAGCCTGGGGCTAACCCAGTTTCATTAGGGTACTGTGATCACAGCCTAGCTAGCAGGACCAAAACAAAAGGTTTGCAAAAACAGCAATAACAGTTCATTGAAAAATAATGAAGGGAAAAGTATTTCATCATCCATCAACAGAGAGTGGAAAACACAGCAGCCTGGGAATAAGTGCAGTAATATAGTAATATTACAGTCTGTACGGATGACTAGGGAGTTAAACCATGAATACAGTAATATAGTAATATTACAGTCTGTATGGATGACTAGGGAGTTAAACCATGAATACAGTAATATTACAGTCTGTACGGGTGACTAGGGAGTTAAACCACGAATACAGTAATATTACAGTTTGTATGGATGACTAGGGAGTTAAACCATGAATACAGTAATATTACAGTCTGTATGGATGACTAGGGAGTTAAACCATGAATACAGTAATATTACGGTGTATGTATGTTTTGGAAATTTTATTCTCAATTTTCATAAACTGAACTTCAATTAACTTCATAGGGAGCGGAGTGGCGCTATTTTTCCATTACCTTGAACTCATAAGCTATCACGTTTCACACATAACACATTTCACAGCGAAAACAAATCAATTACCTTTTGAAGAACTTCTGCTGAGGGCTTCCCAAGTGTCCAACAAAGACAATCCATGGTTCTTTTGTTAGAAAAAGTCATGTATTATATCCATAAATCTCAGTTTGGTTGGCACGTTATAATGAGAAAACAGAGCGTCGACTCCTCCATTGAAACGTGAAGAGAACTCGTTCAACTTATACCTAGAAACTTGTCCAAGAACAATCAAACATAATTGTAAATGTATCCTTAGGAACACTTTTATGTATAAATAGTATAATATTTCAACCGGAATATAAACTGGGCGATAAGAAAGGAAAAACCAAAGAACGCGCCAGCCGGAGCGCGCATTCACTTCTATTGAGACCTGCGTGGACACTTCCTTATTCCTCTTCTTTTCTGCATCTAAAAAGAATCAGAACACTTTCTCGAGACTGTTGACATCCAGAGGAAGCGATAGGTACTGCATTCATATGCCCTTATAAGGGCATTTTCATAAGGGAGGGGATCTAAATGAGGCAATGTGTCAAAACCACTTTTTCCAGGACAGAAAGTCCTCGGGGTTTCACCTGCCATTTCCGTTCTGTTTTACTCACAGACAAATGGTTAACACTTTTAGAAAATTCAGAGTGTTTCCTATCCAATGGTACTAAATATGTGCATATCCTATTTTCTGGGCCTGATTGGGAGGCATTTTACTTTGGGCACGCCAGGCTCTCCAAAACGGTCACCTTGTGCGCTGCTCCCAAAGAAGTTAAACAACTCTGTCTGTAACCCAGAATTTGTAAGATACTGGTTGAAATAAGACAGACAGGAGCCCAGTCTACAATGGCCAAAGGTAAAAGTGTTTATTCACGTGAGAGCTCTGATTTTCAAAAGTGTACACAGTCTTTTATATTGTACAGGTTGATATACAAAAAATACAAAGGCCCCACCATATTCCCCACCCTTTCCAGGAAATAGTGTTTTCCCACAGTACCCATTCATATCTTATCACAATCTTTGCAACATAAGTCAACCTTGGACAGCTCCTAACCGTCCCTCCCGTCCCTAGGACCAGAAGCCTTCCCACATATGTCTGATTAGAACTAAGAATGCTTTGTTCTTACAGACTCCTTCTCACAAGTCATACCATCCTGTTCCACTCTCTACACAATATTCATTTCTAGACACACACACACACATCAATTGGACTACCATTTGTCTTATAACCCTATCTCTATTGCATACATTCTCAGAATGGAATATTCTTAGATGTACAAACATTTAGTCATTAAACATAAACTCTATAACAATGTATGACTAGGGAGTTAAAGCATGAATACAGTAATATTACAGTCTGTACGGATGACTAGGGAGTTAAACCATGAATACAGTAATATAGTAATATTACAGCCTGTATGGATGACTAGGGAGTTAAACCATGAATACAGTAATATTACAGTCGGTATGGATGACTAGGGAGTTAAACCATGAATACAGTAAAATAGTAATATTACAGCCTGTATGGACGACTAGGGAGTTAAACCATGAATACAGTAATATAGTAATATTACAGTCTGTATGGATGACTAGGGATTTAAACCATGAATACAGTAATATTACAGTCTGTATGGATGACTAGGGAGTTAAACCACGAATACAGTAATATTACAGTCTGTACGGATGACTACACTATGGGGGACCTTGGCAGCCTGGATCCTAGACCCTTGTTCACACTATGTAGGAACTTGGTAGACCGGATCCTAGACCATCACATATATACAGTGGGGCAAAAAAGTATTTAGTCAGCCACCAATTGTGCAAGTTCTCCAACTTAAAAAGATGAGAGAGGCCTGTAATTTTCATCATAGGTACACTTCAACTTTGACAGACGAAATGAGAAAAAGAAATCCAGAAAATCACATTGTAGGATTTTTAATTTATTTATTTGCAAATTATGGTGGAAAATAAGTATTTGGTCAATAACAAAAGTTTATCTCAATACTTTGTTATATACCCTTTGTTGGCAATGACAGAGGTCAAATGTTTTCTGTAAGTCTTCACAAGGTTTTCACACACTGTTGCTGGTATTTTGGCCCATTCCTCCATGCAGATCTCCTCTAGAGCAGTGATGTTTTGGGGCTGTCGCTAGGCAACATGGACTTTCAACTCCCTTCAAAGATTTTCTATGGGGTTGAGATCTGGAGACTGGCTAGGCCACTCCAGGACCTTGAAATGCTTCTTACGAAGCCACTCCTTCGTTGTGTTTGGGATCATTGTCATGCTGAAAGACCCAGCCACGTTTCATCTTCAATGCCCTTGCTGATGGAAGGAGGTTTTCACTCAAAATCTCACGATACATGGCCCCATTCATTCTTTCCTTTACACGGATCAGTCGTCCTGGTCCCTTTGCAGAAAAACAGCCCCAAAGCATGATGTTTCCACCCCCATGCTTCACAGTAGGTATGGTGTTCTTTGGATGCAACTCAGCATTCTTTGTCCTCCAAACACGACGAGTTGAGTTTTTACCAAAAAGTTATATTTTGGTTTCATCTGACCATATGACATTCTCCCAATCCTCATCTGGATCATCCAAATGCTCTCTAGCAAACTTCAGACGGGCCTGAACATGTACTGGCTTAAGCAGGGGACACGCCTGGCACTGCAGGATTTGAGTCCCTGGCGGCGAGTGTGTTACTGATGGTAGGCTTTGTTACTTTGGTCCCAGCTCTCTGCAGGTCATTCACTAGGTCCCCCCGTGTGGTTCTGGGATTTTTGCTCACCATTCTTGTGATCATTTTGACCCCACGGGGTGAGATCTTGCGTGGAGCCCCAGATCGAGGAAGATTATCAGTGGTCTTGTATGTCTTCCATTTCCCTAATAATTGTTCCCACAGTTGATTTCTTCAAACCAAGCTGCTTACCTATTGCAGATTCAGTCTTCCCAACCTGGTGCAGGTCTACAATTTTGTTTCTGGTGTCCTTTGACAGCTCTTTGGTCTTGGCCATAGTGGAGTTTGGAGTGTGACTGTTTGAGGTTGTGGACAGGTGTCCACAACCTTTCCTCATTGTGTCTGTCATAGTTGAAGTGTACCTATGATGAAAATTACAGGCCTCTCTCATCTTTTTAAGTGAGAGAACTTGCACAATTGGTGGCTGACTAAATACTTTTTTTCCCCACTGTACTTAATATGTAGGCTGGTTGACACCGTGGCACAGCAGACCCCATGGGATGGCTCAGAGGGTTATAGCATAAGTTATTGTGGTGAAAATAATGGGTAAGGAAGTGGAGAGGAACACCATGGCTTTGTCACAGTTCACATATAATCACTCCCGTTGAGCTATTAAAATAGCAAATATGTATCGTTTCAAAGATGCGTTCCAGAAGACTAAAAGGCTTTGTTTTGGTATTGTCTAGATACTCTTTCAGATAAAGCATTGGGAGGAAGGTCGCGAATGGACGCAGCTTCCTGTCTGTCTACGGCTACCTTATACAGTCTATTAGTGAGTTGGGTCAGCCATGTACTGCTCTCCTATCCTCTGAAGCAGTAGAAATAGCACCAGAATGGTTTTAAATCTGAATTCCTGCCAGGCTGCCTGTAGACGGGGGGGGTATTACCTCTGAGAGGAGAGGAGGAGGAGAGGAATGCTGGAAGGTCAGCACCTATAGAGAATACTGTCTTCAGCTTTGAGGTGGAGACACAATTTTCACAAATCCCCCTGCTTTAAATGCCACCGAAGACCCAGAAACACGGACCTAGGCTCTATCTGAAACAGCACCCTATTCCAATATATTGTCCGCTACTTGTAACCAGGGCTCTGCTGAAGAGTAGTGCACTATATAGGGGAATAGGATGCCATTTGGGATGCATCCTTGCAGTGCAGTGAAAAGGGAAGGCTTGTTGCTCTGATGAGGTAGCTAGGCATTGGTTCTCTTTCTAAGGAGTTAGATAGTGGTTCTCTTTCTAAGGAGTTAGACAGTGTTTCTCTTTCTAAGGAGTTAGATAGTGGTTCTCTTTCTAAGGAGTTAGACAGTGGTTCTATTTCTAAGGAGTTAGATATTGGTTATCTTTCTAAGGAGTTAGACAGTGGTTCTCTTTCTAAGGAGTTAGATATTGGTTATATTTCTAAGGAGTTAGACAGTGGTTATCTTTCTAAGGAGTTAGGCAGTGGTTCTCTTTCTAAGGAGTTAGACAGTGGTTCTCTTTCTAAGGAGTTAGACAGTGTTTCTCTTTCTAAGGAGTTAGACAGTGTTTCTCTTTCTAAGGAGTTAGACAGTGGTTCTCTTTCTAAGGAGTTAGACAGTGTTTCTCTTTCTAAGGAGTTAGACAGTGTTTCTCTTTCTAAGGAGTTAGACAGTGGTTCTCTTTCTAAGGAGTTAGACAGTGTTTCTCTTTCTAAGGAGTTAGACAGTGGTTCTCTTTCTAAGGAGTTAGACAGTGGTTCTCTTTCTAATGAGTTAGGCAGTGTTTCTCTTTCTAAGGAGTTTGATAGTGAAACTATTGATGATTTAACTTGGCCTTCAATAACCAAGGAATCTTTTTTTCCTGACTGTCGTTGTCAGCGCTCCAAAAGGCCCATAGCTCCGGTGTTCTATCACGGGAGTAGGATGCACATTTGAAATGCATCCTCTGTCTGACTGTCAAGGGGAGCTGGTAAAGGAGGTGGAGGCCAGGTGGTGAACAGGAGGTGGAGGCCAGGTGGTGAACAGGAGGTGGAGGCCAAGTGGTGAACAGGAGGTGGAGGCCAGGTGGTGAACAGGAGGTGGAGGCCAGGTGGTGAACAGGAGGTGGAGGCCAGGTGGTGAACAGGAGGTGGAGGCTAGGTGGTGAACAGGAGGTGGAGGCCAGGTGGTGAACAGGAGGTGGAGGCCAGGTGGTGAACAGGAGGTGGAGGCCCCTTGTGGTGAACAGGAGGTGGAGGCCCCTTGTGGTGAACAGGAGGTGGAGACCCGGTGGTGAACAGGAAGTGGAGGCCAGGTGGTGAACAGGAGGTGGAGGCCCGGTGGTGAACAGGAGGTGGAGGCCAGGTGGTGAACAGGAGGTGGAGGCCAGGTGGTGAACAGGAGGTGGAGGCCAGGTGGTGAACAGGAGGTGGAGGCCCTGTGGTGAACAAGAGGTGGAGGCCAGGTGGTGAACAGGAGGTGGAGGCCAGGTGGTGAACAGGAGGTGGAGGCCAGGTGGTGAACAGGAGGTGGAGGCCAGGTGGTGAACAGGAGGTGGAGGCCAGGTGGTGAACAGGAGGTGGAGGCCCCTTGTGGTGAACAGGAGGTGGAGGCCCTGTGGTGAACAGGAGCCTAATGTGTTAATTGAGCTTTGCAGTGATGAGAGTCACGCTGGTGCTCTTCTAGGAATAGGTTGGGTGAGAGAGACTTGTCTGTGTCACAGGGTTTATAATTCACAGCTGTTCAGACCTGAGGACCTGAAGACCTGAAGACCTGAGGACCTGAGGACCTGTTGACCTGAAGACCTAAAGACCTGAGGACCTGAGGACCTGAAGACCTGAAGACCTGAAGACCTGTTGACCTGAGGACCTGAAGACCTGAGGACCTGTTGACCTGTTGACCTGAAGACCTGAGGACCTGAGGACCTGAGGACCTGTTGACCTGAGGACCTGAAGACCTGAGGACCTGAGGACCTGAGGACCTGTTGACCTGAAGACCTGAGGACCTGAGGACCTGAAGACCTGAAGACCTGAAGACCTGTTGACCTGAAGACCTGAGGACTTGGTTGTAACATACATACATACATACATACATTCACAGAGGCACGTGCACACACACACATGGTAATGGTGGCTCTGTCTGACTCACACACAGCCAATATCTGAGAAAAACAAAATCCTTTCTAAATGTTTATAGAGTCTGTGTTGAGAATTCATGAATTAAAATTGTGTGACCCTGGAAGCTAACACGATCATACTCGTGTGTACGTTTTCCAAGTGAGTGAGAGGGAGAAAAGAGAGATGGAGGAAAAGAGAGAGAGAGAGAGAGAGAGAGAGAGAGAGAGAGAGAGAGAGAGAGAGAGAGAGAGAGAGAGAAGAGAGAGAGAGAGAGAGAGAGAGAGAGAGAGAGAGAGAGAGAGAGAGAGAGAGAGAGAGAGAGAGAGAGAGAGAGAGAGAGAGAGAGAGAGAGAGAGAGAGAGAGAGAGAGAGAGAGAGAGAGAGAGAGAGAGAGAGAGAGAGAGAGAGAGAGAGAGAGAGAGAGAGAGAGAGAGAGAGAGAGAGAGAGAGAGAGAGAGAGAGAGAGAGAGAGAGAAGAGAGAGAGAGAGAGACAGACATACTGGGTGAAGAGGGCCACGCTAACACAGTTGGTGCATGCTGGTTGCCAGGGTAACACTGAAGGACGGAGCGACTCGGATCGCATCATACGTGATTCATTGAGTTACCCAACCCCGTCATAAGCCACTACTACACCTACTGTAGAAGACTCATCTCCATCCACTAACACTGTGCAATTCATACTGCGTGTCCTTTAATAGCAGATCAACAAATTCCAGACTAACAGTCGCATCCTGTGGTAAATGTGATAAGTGGAAAAGGGGGTTGGTTTGAGGCCACGACAGCATAGTATCGAACTGCAGACCAGTACCCTATTTTTCAATCACTTGCTTACGAATGAAAATGAAGTTTCCTCTGTTGTATAATTGAAAAAAAAAAAAAATGGTATCGTGAACAGGTAATAGAGAACAGAACGCTACAGTATACAGGCTCTGGTCAGAAGTAGGGCATTTGTAGAAAGAATATATGTCCAAATGTCCAATTCACCTCAGACTCAGTGGAGGCTGACGAGAGGAGAACGGGCTCATAACAATGGCTGAAATGGAGCGAATGGAATGGCATCAAACACCTGGAAACCATGGAAACCATGTGCTTGATGTATTTGATACCATTCCACTGATTCCGCTCCAGTCATTACCACGAGCCCGTCCTCCTCAATTAAGGTGTCACCAGCCTCCTGTGGTTAGACTGATTGAGCTATTCTAGACATCCAATTCCCCTCAGTTAGACCGATTGAGCTATTCTAGACATCCAATTCCCCTCAGTTAGACCGATTGAGCTATTCTAGACATCCAATTCCCCTCAGTTAGACCGATTGAGCTATTCTAGACATCCAATTCCCCTCAGTTAGACCGATTGAGCTATTCTAGACATCCAATTCCCCTCAGTTAGACCGATTGAGCTATTCTAGACATCCAATTCCCCTCAGTTAGACCGATTGAGCTATTCTAGACATCCACCCCCTCAGATAGACCGATTGAGCTATTCTAGACATCCAATTCCCCTCAGTTAGACCGATTGAGCTATTCTAGACATCCAATTCCCCTCAGTTAGACCGATTGAGCTATTCTAGACATCCAATTCCCCTCAGTTAGACCGATTGAGCTACAGTATTCTAGACATCCAATTCCCCTCAGATAGACCGATTGAGCTATTCTAGACATCCAATTCCCCTCAGTTAGACCGATTGAGCTATTCTAGACATCCAATTCCCCTCAGTTAGAGCGATTGAGCTATTCTAGACATCCAATTCCCCTCAGTTAGACCGATTGAGCTACAGTATTCTAGACATCCAATTCCCCTCAGTTAGACCGATTGAGATACAGTATTCTAGACATCCAATTCCCCTCAGTTAGACCGATTGAGATACAGTATTCTAGACATCCAATTCCCCTCAGTTAGACCGATTGAGCTACAGTATTCTAGACATCCAATTCCCCTCAGTTAGACCGATTGAGATACAGTATTCTAGACATCCAATTCCCCTCAGATAGACCGATTGAGCTACAGTATTCTAGACATCCAATTCCCCTCAGATAGACCGATTGAGATACAGTATTCTAGACATCCAATTCCCCTCAGATAGACCGATTGAGCTACAGTATTCTAGACATCCAATTCCCCTCAGATAGACCGATTGAGATACAGTATTCTAGACATCCAATTCCCCTCAGATAGACCGATTAAGATACAGTATTCTAGACATCCAATTCCCCTCAGTTAGACTGATTGAGATACAGTATTCTAGACATCCAATTCCCCTCAGTTAGACCGATTGAGCTATTCTAGACATCTAATTCCCCTCAGTTAGACTGATTGAGCTATTCTAGACATTATATACTAGAGAGGAACACAAGTTGAAATGTTGTAATGCTGTCAGACAGCTTTGCCTGCTGGGAACTGTTCTAGACATCGACTTCTAGAGAGGAACATTGGGCTGAGGGCAGAGAACCACTGTTCTAGACATCGACTTCTAGAGAGGAACATTGGGCTGAGGGCAGAGAACCACTGTTCTAGACATCCACTTCTAGAGAGGAACATTGGGCTGAGGGCAGAGAACCACTGTTCTAGACATCCACTTCTAGAGAGTAAAAACTTAAGGGATACAACTACGTCTAGTGCCCTCCTTTTATCTGCTATGACCTCCCATGATCCGCTATGACCTCTTATGATCTCCTGTGATCTCCTATAATCTATTATGATTTGCTGTGACCTCCTAAAATCTGCTATCATCTCCTATGATCTCCTATGATCTCCTATGATCCCCTATGATCTGCTGTGATCAATAAATAGCAGCAGATATAGCAGATTGCACCTTTAGGAAGAATTTAACCCAAATATAATCAAAAGAGAGGATTGTACAGTTTGTGCGGACGCCCATAATCTGAAATGACACGTCCTTATCACCGTTTAACATCACTGTGAAATGCATTGGTAATGACAACCATGGGGAGTGGAGTCTGATTTACTTCGTTTTTTTTTTGCCTTTTGTTTCAGTAGCTTTAGTCTCCTTTCAAAGTGGCTCCGTTCTCCAAATCTCAACAGTATCCCCATAGGGGTCTGGACAATTTCAGACTCAGACTGTGATGTTTGAGACTCACTATAACAATGGACTTTGCTATAAGTACGGTCCTTTGTTTTGTATTAGCATCTTTTCACTCTACATCAACGTGCTTTTCTCTAGATCTCAACAGCGCTGTTTCAGTCTCGCTATAGCAATGGGCTGATCTAGCCTAACCCTGACGGTCAAAGGGCTCCTCAGCTTAGCCGGATGGGACAGGACCTCCCAGGTTAAACAACTAACAAACAGGGCCTTGATGATGATAGGCCCTCCACTCCTCCGCCCTGGACAATGGAGAGATTGTCTGGCTGGATGTGGAAGGGTCTGGGAAAACCCTGCAGTGGGTCTCAGACAGGGAGGGAGAGGGAGGGGGGAGAGAGAGAGAGAGAGAGAGAGAGAGAGAGAGAGAGAGAGAGAGAGAGAGAGAGAGAGAGAGAGAGAGAGAGAGAGAGAGAATGGATGGACTGGAACAATGTTCCTCTTGACCCAAGTTCACAGACAGAGAGGGAGAGAGAGACCAACCATATGTGCATTAATCACTTCATTATCAGTCTAATGAGGAAATGAAAGGACGGCCAAAACGAAGACAGAACTTTTTTTTCGGTCTGATAATCCAATCATCTAACAGGATGGGGTGACCGGCTTTACTGATTGGATAACCCCAGGTTAGGGCTGCGAATGAAACGACCCCGTGTTTTATTTTGGTAATGGCTGTAATTGAGTACATATGGAGGGCTGTGTGCTGGAGAGAGAGAGAGAGAGAGAGAGAGAGAGAGAGAGAGAGAGAGAGAGAGAGAGAGAGAGGACTAGAGCTGAAAGACTAACTACATGGCCTTCTACCTCTACCCAGCCTGCCTTCCACCTCTACCCAGCCTACCTTCTACCTCTACCCTAGTGGTGTGGTGGTGTGTGTGTGTGTGTGTGTGTGTGTGTGTGTGTGTGTGTGTGTGTGTGTGTGTGTGTGTGTGTGTGTGTGTGTGTGTGTGTGTGTGTGTGTGTGTGTGTGTGTGTGTGTGTGTGTGTGTGTGTGTGTAGTGGTGTGGTGGTGTGTGTGTGTGTGTGTGTGTGTGCCTTCTACCTCTACCCAGCCTGCCTTCCACCTCTACCCAGCCTGCCTTCTACCTCTACCCAGCCTGCCTTCTACCTCTACCCAGCCTGCCTTCTACCTCTACCCAGCCCTTATTTGTGTCAGACAGATGATAATAATATTAATAAATATATAATAACACACAATATTGACATAATGGTGCTGGAATGGAACACAGAGGTTTGTGTGTGTGTGTGTGTGTGTGTGTGTGTGATTTGGTTCAGTACACTATTGATGGTGTAGGGAGATATATATCAGTGGTCATGTTGTAATTTAGTGAGACATCTAAACCCACTGATACTCTCTCTCTGATGATGTTCAGCAAATATTCTAGCTGTGTGTGTGTGTGTGTGTGGTTGTGTGTGTGTGTGGTTGTGTGTGTATGTGTGTGTAGTGGTGTGGTGGTGTGTGTGTGTGTGTGTGTGTGTGTGTAGTGGTGTGGTGGTGTGTGTGTGTGTGTGTGTGTGTGTGTCAAAGGAAGGTTGGAGGCGGCACAGTGTATTTTGGGATGTCAGTAAATAGTATGTTTTCCTCAGGTTACCGTTAGCTACAGTATCTGTATCTGTGTACGGTTCCCACTCTCCTCACTTTCAGATGCCAGCCTAACTCTGACTTAGCCAGGCTGGCCTCAAACCCATCACTGCTTTCCATCTGCCTGACCAATACAGCGTGACACCAACCACTCTCTGCACGAGTACCAAATTTCACCCTATTCCCTACATAGTGCACTACTTTTGACCATACGTAGTGCACTATATAAGGGAATAGGGTGGCATTTTGGACACAAGCTCTCCTCTCTGCTAACATGCTCTATGTTTACTCAGCACTGGGTGGGAAACAGGTCACAGAAAGTTAAACTCCTGTTCTGTTCTGTTAAATGCCCTTACAGCAGAGCATGGAGTTGTTGTTTGTTTGGGTTGCTGTGGTTGGTTGGACACAGCAAACACACACAGAGAGGAGAGAGAAAGTGTCTACTCCTTCACTATGGTGAATTGCTAAAACAATACAGAAACACACTACGGAAAAAGAAGGAACAGAACGTCAGAAATCAGCTCAATGCTATTGAAGAATCTATGGAATCTAACCACTTCCGGGAAAATTGAAAAACACTAAACAAACAACAACACAAAGAATTATCTATCCAAAACAGAGATGTATGGGTAAACCACTTCTCCAATCTTTTTGGCTCTATAACAAAGAACAAACAGCAAAAACATATACGTGATCAAATACAAATCTTAGAATCAACTATTAAAGACGACCAGAACACACTGGATTCTCCAATTACCTTGAATGAACTACAGGACAAAATACAATCCCTCCAACCCGAAAAGGCCTGTGGTGTTGATGGTATCCTAAATTAAACGATAAAATATACAGACAACAAATTCCAATTGGCTAAACTAAAACTCTTTAACATCATCCTCAGCTCTGGCATCTTCCCCAATATATGGAGCCAAGGACTGATCACCCCCAAGACAAATTTGACCCCAATAACTACCATGGGATATGAATCAACAGAAATCTTGTGAAAAACCTCCGCATTATCATAAACAGCAGTGAAAACAATGTCCTGAGCAAATGTCACTTTTTTAAATATTTCTTTACCAAATTACGACAGACAAACAAAAAAAATGTTTTTATTCCCACAGGGCCGTGGGGTGAGACAGGGATGCAGCTTGAGCCCCACCCTCTTCAACATACATTTAAACAAATTGGTGAGGGCACTAGAACAGTCTGCAGCACCTGGCCTCACCCTACAAGAATCAGTCAAATGTCTCCTCTTTGCTGATGATCTGGTGCTTCTGCCCCCAACCAAGGAGGGCCTACAGCAGCACCTAGATCTCCTGCACAGATTCTGTCAGACCTGGGCCCCTGACAGTAAATCTCAGTAAGACAAAAATAATGGTGTTCCAAAAAAGGACCACAAATACAAATTCCACCTAGACGCCATTGCCCTAGAGCACACAGAAAACTATACCCACCTCGGCCTAAACATCAGCACCACAGGTAACTTCCACAAAGCTGTGAACGATCTGAGAGACAAGGCAAGAATGGTCTTCTATGCCATCAAAAAATCAACATACCAATTAGGATCTGGCCAAAAATACTTGAATCAGTTATAAAACCCATTGCCCTTTATGGTCCGCTCACCAACCAAGAATTCACAAAATGGGAAAAACACCAAATTGAAACCCACTAATTATCAAAATCCAGAAAAGAGACGTTCAATTCTACATCCACCTAAAAGGAAGCGATTCCCAAATCTTCCATAACAAATCCATGGAACCTGGAGAAGAGTCTCCTGAGCAAGCTGGTCCTGGGGCTCTGTTCACAAACACAAACAGACCCCACAGAGATCCAGGACAGCAACACAATTAGACCCAACCAAATCATGAGAAAACAAAAAGATAATTACTTGACACATTGGAAATAACATACCAAAAAAAAACAAAGCATACTAGAATGCTATTTGGCCCTAAACAGAGAATACACAGTGGCAGAATACCTGACCCAAACTTAAGGAAATCTTTGACTATGCACAGACTCAATGAGCATAGCCTGGTTATTGAGAAAGGCCGCCGTAGGCAGACCTGGCTCTCAAGAGAAGACAGGCTATGTGCACACTGCCCACAAAATGAGGTGGAAACTGAGCTGCACTTCCTAACCTCCTGCCAAATGTATGACTATAGTAGAGACACGTATTTCCCTCAGATTATACAGATCCACAAAGAATTTGAAAACAAACCCAATTTTGATAAACTCCCATATCTACTGGGTGAAATACCACAGTGTGCCATCACAGCAGCAAGATGTGTGACCTGTTGCCACAAGAAAAGGTCAACCAGTGAAGAACAAACACCATTGTAAATACAACCCATATTTATATTTATTTATTTTCCCTTTTGTACTTTAACTATTTGCACATTGTTACAACACTGTATTTAGACATAAAATGACATTTGAAAGTTGTCTATTCTTTTTAAACTTTTGTTTGTTTCCTGTTATTTTTTTATTATCTATTTCACTTTCTTTAACAATGTAAACATATGTTTTCCATGCCAATAAAGTCGATTGAATTGAATTGAGAGAGACAGAGAGAGGGCCAGGGCATGTATGTGTAACCCCGCCCCTCTGGGCTGTATGTGTAACCCCGCCCCTCTGGGCTGTGTGTGTAACCCCGCCCCTCTGGGCTGTTTGTGTAACCCTGACCCTCTGGGCTGTATGTGTAACCCCGCCCCTCTGGGCTGTATGTGTAACCCCGCCCCTCTGGGCTGTTTGTGTAACCCCGCCCCTCTGGGCTGTATGTGTAACCCCGCCCCTCTGGGCTGTATGTGTAACCCCGCCCCTCTGGGCTGTTTGTGTAACCCCGCCCCTCTGGGCTGTATGTGTAACCCCGCCCCTCTGGACTGTATGTGTAACCCCGCCCCTCTGGGCTGTATGTGTAACCCCGCCCCTCTGGACTGTATGTGTAACCCCGCCCCTCTGGGCTGTATGTGTAACCCCGCCCTTCTGGGCTGTATTTGTAACCCCGCCCCTCTGGGCTGTGCTGGGAGCTGATGTGAGATGAGGTGCAGATATCAGATTACACCTCCCCGTCTCTGTCCCCGTCTCCAGGGACAGGATCAGGTGGATTCCCTGGACGACAGAGCCTCACAACGCAGACACTCCAGATTTATTTATACGCTTTAAAGGGGATTATTCAGCACTCTGTGAGCCAGGCGGAAAGACACGACACAGGGAGGAGATGAGAGGAGAGAGGGAGGAGAGGAGAGGAGAGAGGGAGGAGATGAGAGGAGAGAGGGAGGAGAGGAGAGGAGAGAGAGAGGAGAGAGGGAGGAGAGGAGGAGGAGAGGAGGAGGAGAGGAGGAGAGAGGAGAGGAGGAGGAGGAGGAGGAGGAGGAGGAGAGGAGAGGAGGAGGAGGAGGAGAGGAGAGGAGGAGAGGAGGAGAGGAGGAGAGGAGGAGAGGAGAGGAGGAGGAGGAGAGGAGGGAGAGGAGGAGGAGAGGAGGAGAGGAGGAGGAGAGAGGAGGGAGAGGAGGAGAGGAGGAGGAGAGGAGGAGAGGAGGAGGAGAGGAGGAGGAGAGAGGAGAGAGAGGAGGAGAGGAGGAGGAGAGGAGGAGGAGAGGAGGAGAGGAGAGGAGAGAGGAGGAGGAGAGAGGAGGAGAGGAGAGGAGAGGAGGAGAGGAGGAGGAGAGGAGGAGAGGGAGGAGGAGAGGAGGAGGAGGAGAGGAGGAGGAGAGAGGAGGAGGAGAGGAGGAGGAGAGGAGGAGGAGGAGAGGAGGAGAGGAGGAGAGAGGAGGAGGAGGAGGAGAGGAGGAGAGAGGAGGAGGAGGAGAGGAGGGAGGAGAGGAGGAGAGGAGGAGAGGAGGAGGAGAGGAGGAGAGAGGAGGAGGAGAGGAGAGAGGAGGAGAGGAGGAGGAGAGGAGGAGGAGGAGAGAGGAGGAGAGAGGAGGAGGAGGAGGAGGAGGAGAGGAGGAGGAGAGGAGGAGAGAGGAGGAGGAGAGGAGGAGGAGAGGAGGAGGAGAGGAGGAGGAGGAGGAGAGGAGGAGAGGAGGAGGAGGAGAGGAGAGGAGGAGGAGAGGAGGAGAGGAGAGAGGAGAGGAGGAGGAGGAGGAGGAGAGGAGGAGGAGAGGAGGAGGAGAGGAGGAGAGCAGGAGGAGAGGAGGAGGAGAGGAGGAGAGGAGGAGGAGGAGGAGAGGAGGAGGAGAGGAGGAGGAGAGGAGGAGAGGAGGAGGAGGAGAGGAGGAGGAGGAGAGGAGAGAGAGGAGGAGGAGGAGAGGAGGAGAGGAGGAGGAGGAGGAGGAGGAGGAGAGGAGGAGGAGAGGAGGAGGAGAGGAGGAGAGGAGGAGAGGAGGAGAGGAGGAGAGGAGGAGAGGAGGAGGAGGAGGAGAGGAGGAGAGGAGGAGGAGAGGAGGAGAGGAGGAGGAGAGGAGGAGAGGAGGAGAGAGGTTTGGGGAGTGAGTGAGTGAGAGAGAGAGAGAGTCACTTTTGTTTATTATCTACTTCACTTGCTTTGGCAATGTAAACATATGTTTCCCATGCTAATAAAGCCCCTTAAATTGAAAATGAGATAGAGAGTGAGAGAAAAATAGAAGGAAATAAACAAAAGGAGAGAGGACAGAGGAGAAGAGTGGGGGAGAGAGAGACAGAGTAAGAGAGAGCGAGAGAGAGCAAGTGTAACCCCGCCTGGGCAAGGAGGCATACTGTATTTCCACCTCTTCATAGCATGGCACCAGACGAGTATCAGGTACTGGCATCTGTTACAGAGAGGATAGTAGAGGAGAGGAGAGGAGAGAAAAAGGATAGAGAGGGGAGCAAGAGGAGAGAGGAGAGGAGATGGGGTCAGTAAGGGGACAGCTAGACAGAGATATGGACACTATGACTAACAATACCACAGCCTGTCATACAGGTCAGATAGCAAACTAGCTAGATCAGTGGTCTGTAATCAGGGGTCTGTAATCAGGGGTCTGTAATCAAGGGTCTGTAATCAGGGATCTGTTATCAGTGGTCTGTATTCAGGGGTCTGTATTCAGGGGTCTATAATCAGTGGTCTGTAATCAGGGGTCTGTATTCAGTGGTCTGTAATCAGGGGTCTGTATTCAGGGGTCTGTTATCAGGGGTCTGTATTCAGGGGTCTGTATTCAGGGGTCTGTATTCAGGGGTCTTTTATCAGGGGTCTGTATTCAGGAGTCTGTATTCAGGGGTCTGTTATCAGGGGTCTGTATTCAGGGGTCTGTATTCAGGGGTCTGTATTCAGGGGTCTGTTATCAGGGGTCTGTATTCAGGGTCTGTATTCAGGGTCTGTTATCAGGGTCTGTATTCAGGGTCTGTAATCAGGGTCTGTATTCAGGGTCTGTATTCAGGGTCTATAATCAGTGGTCTGTAATCAGGGTCTGTATTCAGTGGTCTGTAATCAGGGTCTGTATTCAGGGTCTGTATTCAGGGATCTGTTATCAGGGTCTGTATTCAGGGTCTGTATTCAGGGTCTGTTATCAGGGTCTGTATTCAGGGTCTGTATTCAGGGTCTGTTATCAGGGTCTGTATTCAGGGTCTGTATTCAGGGTCTGTATTCAGTGGTCTGTAATCAGGGTCTGTATTCAGGGTCTGTATTCAGGGTCTGTTATCAGGGTCTGTATTCAGGGTCTGTATTCAGTGGTCTGTAATCAGGGGTCTGTATTCAGGGGTCTATAATCAGTGGTCTGTAATCAGGGGTCTGTATTCAGTGGTCTGTATTCAGGGGTCTGTTATCAGGGGTCTGTATTCAGGGGTCTGTAATCAGGGTCTGTTATCAGGGTCTGTATTCAGGGTCTGTATTCAGTGGTCTGTAATCAGGGGTCTGTATTCAGGGGTCTGTATTCAGGGGTCTGTTATCAGGGGTCTGTATTCAGGGGTCTGTATTCAGGGGTCTGTTATCAGGGGTCTGTATTCAGGGGTCTGTATTCAGTGGTCTGTAATCAGGGGTCTGTATTCAGGGGTCTGTATTCAGGGGTCTGTTATCAGGGGTCTGTATTCAGGGGTCTGTATTCAGGGGTCTGTTATCAGGGGTCTGTATTCAGGGGTCTGTATTCAGTGGTCTGTAATCAGGGGTCTGTATTCAGGGGTCTGTATTCAGGGGTCTGTTATCAGGTGTGGAGAAGGGAGAGGAGTGACAGGGGCTCAGAAAGCCTGCATATTGGGGATTTAAAGCTTTGGCCACATGAGGTTGGGCGGAGGGGGGGTTTGGGTGTGACGCGGGGTCTTGATCCCAGATTATGTTACTGAAAACAAGGGGCGAGCATCCTCCACCCCTTCCCAACTCGCCCTAACTCACGTCTCAAACCACCCGTTCACCCCTAACCCCGTCTCCACCCCAAGAAGAGTCTTGTGTGTGTGTGTGTGTGTGTGTGTGTGTGTGTGTGTGTGTGTGTGTGTGTGTGTGTGTGTGTGTGTGTGTGTGTGTGAGTGTGTGTGTCTCTCACCCTGTCTCCAGGCCTAACCCCTTGTTTCGTCTCTAGCCAGCGGGTGAGGGGAAAAGGCAGATGAACTGATCTCATTACATTACCAGCTAGATGACCTATCTGTCTTAAAGACGCTCACATTCCAGGGGAATCTAAACACCAACAGCATCCCGCTAGCAGCCACGCAGAAATGATCAACTCTCACTAAAGGGACGAAGAAGATTAGAGGAAAGATGAGTTTGAGAGATCAAGTCAAAATGGTGTTTGTCACGTGAGACGAAAATAAAATAAATATTTTTACCCCTTGTGAAATGCAGTTAAACGACGCAGTTGAAAAATTTATATTTAGTAAAAATAGTAACACATATATACAGGGAGTACCAGATCAATGTCGAGCTATATACAGGGAGTACCAGATCAATGTGGAGCTATATACAGGGAGTACTAGATCAATGTGGAGCTATATACAGGGAGTACCAGATCAATGTCGAGCTATATACAGGGAGTACCAGATCAATGTGGAGCTATATACAGGGAGTACTAGATCAATGTGGAGCTGTATACAGGGAGTACCAGATCAATGTGGAGCTATATACAGGGAGTACTAGATCAATGTGGAGCTGTATACAGGGAGTACTAGATCAATGTGGAGCTATATACAGGGAGTACCAGATCAATGTGGAGATATATACAGGGAGTACCAGTACCAGATCAATGTGGAGCTATATACAGGAAGTACCAGATCAATGTGGAGATATATACAGGGAGTACCAGTACCAGATCAATGTGGAGCTATATACAGGGAGTACCAGTACCAGATCAATGTGGAGCTATATACAGGGAGTACCAGTACCAGATCAATGTGGAGCTATATACAGGGAGTACCAGTACCAGATCAATGTGAAGCTATATACTGGGAGTTCCAGTACCAGATCAATGTGGAGCTATATACAGGGACTACCAGATCAATGTGGAGCTATATACACGGAGTACCAGATCAATGTGGAGCTATATACAGGGAGTACCAGATAATTTTGGAGCAAATACAGGGAGTACCAGAACCAGATCAATGTGCAGAGGTACAATATATTTGAGGTAGATATGTAAATGAATACAGGCTAAAGTGACTAGACATCAGGATAGACAATAATAAGGTATTATAGTTAGATATGTACATGAAGGCAGGGTAAAGTGACTAGGCATCAGGATAGATAATAATAAGGTATTTGAGGTAGATATGTACATGAAGGCAGGGTAAAGTGACTAGGCATCAGCATAGTTAATAATAAGTTATTTGAGGTAGATATGTACATGAAGGCAGGGTAAAGTGACCAGGCATCAGCATAGATAATAAGGTATTTGAGGTGGATATGTACATGAAGTCAGGGTATAGTGACCAGGCATCAGCATAGATAATAAGGTATTTGAGGTAGATATGTACATGAAGGCAGGGTAAAGTGACTAGGCATCAGGATAGATAATAATAAGGTATTTGAGGTAGATATGTACATGAAGGCAGGGTAAAGTGACCAGGCATCAGCATAGATAATACGGTATTTGAGGTAGATATGTACATGAAGGCAGGGTAAAGTGACTAGGCATCAGGATAGATAATAATATGTTATTTGAGGTAGATATGTAGATGAAGGCAGGGTAAAGTGACTAGGCATCAGGATAGATAATAATAAGGTATTAGAGCTAGATATGTACATGAACGCAGGGTAAAGTGACCAGGCATCAGCATAGATAATAATCAGGTATTTGAGGTAGATATGTACATGAAGGCAGGGTAAAGTGACTAGGCATCAGGATAGATAATAATAAGGTATTTGAGGTGGATATGTACATGAAGGCAGGGTAAAGTGACCAGGCATCAGCATAGATAATAAGGTATTTGAGGTGGATATGTACATGAAGTCAGGGTAAAGTGACCAGGCATCAGCATAGATAATAAGGTATTTGAGGTAGATATGTACATGAAGGCAGGGTAAAGTGACTAGGCATCAGGAGAGATAATAATAAGGTATTTGAGGTAGATATGTAGATGAAAGCAGGGTAAAGTGACCAGGCATCAGCATAGATAATACGGTATTTGAGGTGGATATGTACATGAAGGCAGGGTAAAGTGACTAGGCATCAGGATAGATAATGATATGTTATTTGAGGTAGATATGTACATGAAGGCAGGGTAAAGTGACTAGACATCAGGATAGATAATAATAAGGTATTTGAGGTAGATATGTAGATGAAGGCAGGGTAAAGTGACTAGGCATCAGCATATATAATAATCAGGTATTTGAGGTAGATATGTAGATGAAGGCAGGGTAAAGTGACTAGGCATCAGCATAGTTAATAATAAGTTATTTCAGGTAGATATGTACATGAAGCCAGGGTAAAGTGACTAGACATCAGGATAGATAATAATGAGGTATTTGAGGTAGATATGTAGATGAAGGCAGGGTAAAGTGACTAGGCATCAGCATAGATAATAATCAGGTATTTGAGGTAGATATGTAGATGAAGGCAGGGTAAAGTGACTAGACATCAGGATAGATAATAATAAGGTATTTGAGGTAGATATGTAGATGAAGGCGGGGTAAAGTGACTAGACATCAGCATAGATAATAAGGTATTTGAGGTGGATATGTAGATGAAGGCAGGGTAAAGATTAAAATAAAGAACAGAGAAACAAATAAGGAGTCTGAAAGTGAGTGTTTATGTACTGTATGTCTTTGAGTTTGTGTGGGAGTGTCAGTGTAGTGTGTGTTTGTGTGTGTGTGAGTGTGTGTATATAGTTTTGTGAGTGTGCATAGAGTCAGTGCAAGATCCGGTCCATGCAGATAGTTAACCAATTAATTAACTATTTAGCAGTTATTACTAATTAGCAGTCTTCTGGATAATTAGCAGTCTTCTGGCTAATGATCAGTCTGATGGCTATTTAGCAGTCATATGGCTATTTAGCAGTCTGATGGCTATATAGAAGTCTTATGGCTATTTAGCAGTCTGATGGCTAATTAACAGTATGATGGCTATTTAGCAGTCTAATGGCTATTTAGCAGTCTGATGGCTATTTAGCAGTCTAATGGCTATTTAGCAGTCTGATGGCTATTTAACAGTCTGATGGCTATTTAGCAGTCTGATGGCTATTTAGCAGTCTGATGGCTATTTAGCAGTCTGATGGCTATTTAGCAGTCTAATGGCTATTTAGCAGTCTGATGGCTATTTAGCAGTCTTATGGCTATTTAGCAGTCTGATGGCTATTTAACAGTCTGATGGCTATTTAGCAGTCTGATGGCTATTTAGCAGTCTGATGGCTATTTAGCAGTCTGATGGCTATTTAGCAGTCTGATGGCTATTTAGCAGTCTGATGGCTATTTAGCATTCTGATGGCTATTTAGCAGTCGTATGGCTATTTAGCAGTTTGATGGCTATTTAGCAGTCTGATGGCTATTTAGCAGTCAGATGGCTATTTAGCAGTCTTATGGCTATTTAGCAGTCTGATGGCTATTTAGCAGTCTGATGGCTATTTAGCAGTCTTATGGCTATTTAGCAGTCTGATGGCTATTTAGCAGTCTGATGGCAATTTAGAAGTCTTCTGGCTATTTAGCAGTCTGGTGGCTATTTAGCAGTCTGATGGCTATTTAGCAGTCTGATGGCTATTTAGCAGTCTGATGGCTATTTAGCAGTCTGGTGGCTATTTAGCAGTCTGATTGCTATTTAGCAGGCTGATGGCTATTTAGAACTCTTCTGGCTATTTAGAAGTCTCCTGGCTATTTAGCAGTCTGATGGCTATTTAGCAGTCTGGTGGCTATTTAGCAGTCTGATGGCTATTTAGCAGTCTGATGGCTATTTAGCAGTCTGATGACTCTTTAGAAGTCTTCTGGCTATTTAGCAGTCTTATGGCTATTTAGCAGTCTGATGGCTATTTAGCTGTCTTATGGCTATTTAGCTGTCTGATGGCTATTTAGAAGTCTGATGGCTATCTAGCAGTCTTATGGCTATTTAGCAGTCGGATGGCTATTTAGCAGTCTGATGGCTATTTAGCAGTCTGATGGCTATTTAGCAGTCTGATGGCTATTTAGCAGTCTTATGGCTATTTAGCAGTCTAATGGTGCTTTAGCAGTCTGAATGCTATTTAGCAGTCTGATGGCTATTTAGCAGTCTTATTTCTATTTAGCAGTCTTCTGGCTATTTAGCAGTCTGATGGCTATTTAGCAGTCTGATGGCTTCGTCGACGGGTGCATCGTGCACCTCTCCCGAGTATTTTAATCGCCAATGTACAGTCTCTGGACAACAAAGTAGAGACGAAATCAGATAGAGGGTTGCCTTCCAGAGAGACATCCGAGACTGCAACGTTCTTTGCTTCACGGAAACATGGCTCACTCAGGACACGTTATCTGAGTCGGTACAGCCACCTAGTTTCTCCACGCATCGCGCAGACAGAAACAAACATCTATCTGGTAAGAAGAAGGGTGGGGGTGTGTGTCTTATGATTAACGAGACGTGGTGTGATCATAACAACATACAGGAACTCAAGCCCTTTTGTTCACCTGACATAGAATTCCTTACAATCAAATGCCGACCGCATTATCTACCAAGAGAATTCTCCTCGATTATAATCACAGCCGTGTATATCCCCCCTCAAGCTGATACATCGACGGCACTGAAAGAAATTCATTTCACTCTAGGTAAATTGGAAACCACATACCCTGAGGCTGCATTTATTGTGGCTAGGGATTTTAATAAGGCTAATTTGAAAACAAGGCTCCAGAAATTTTACCAGCATATCGAATGTGCCACCCGGGCTGGTAAAATCCTGGATCATTGTTATTCCAACTTCCGTGATGCATGCATGCCCTCCTTTCGGCAAGTCTGACCATGACTCCATTTTGTTGCTCCCAGCCTACAGACAGAAACTAAAACAGGAAACGCCCGTTCTCAGGTCTGTTCAACGCTGGTCCGACCAATCCGATTCCGTGCTGCAAGATTGCTTCGAGCACGTGGACTGGGATATGTTCCGGATAGCATCTGACAACAACATTGATGTGTACGCTGATTCGGTGAGCGAGTTTATTATCAAGTGCATTGGTGATGTACCCACCCAAATATTAAAACCTTCCCCAACCAGAAACCGTGGATTGATGGCAGCATTCACGCAAAACTGAAAGTGCAAACCACAGCATTCGCGCAAAACTGAAAGCGCAAACCATGTTTCCGGTAAGGCTACCGGAAACATGACTGAATACAAACAGTGTAGCTATTCCCTCCGCAAGGCAATCAAACAAGCTAAGCGTCAATATAGAGACAAAGTAGAGTCACAATTCAACGGCTCAGACACAAGAGGAATGTGGCAGGGTCTACAGTCAATCACGGACTACAAAAAGAAAACCTGCCCCGTTGCGGACCATGACGTCCTGCTCCCAGACAAACTAAACAACTTCTTTGCTCGTTTTGAGGACAATACAATGCCACCGACACGGCCTGCTACCAAAACCTGCGGGCTCTCCTTCACCGCAGCCAATGTGAGAAAAACATTTAAATGTGTTAACCCTCGCAAGGCTGCCGGCCCAGATGGCATCCCTGGCCGTGTCCTCAGAGCATGCGCAGACCAGCTGGCTGGTGTGTTTACGGACATATTTAATCAATCCTTATCCCAGTCTGCTTTTCCCACATGCTTCAAGAGGGCCACCATTGTTCCTGTTCCCAAGAAAGCAAAGGTAACTGAGCTAAATGACTATCGCCCCGTAGCACTCACTTACCATCCACAGACGACGCAATCACAATCACACTGCATACTGCCCTACCCCATCTGGACAAGAGGAATACTTATGTAAGAATGCTGTTCATCAACTACAGCTCAGCATTTAACACCATAGTTCCCTCCAAGCTCGTCATTAAGCTCGAGACCCTAGGTCTCGACCCAGCCCTGTGCAACTGGGTCCTGGACTTCCTGACGGGCCGGCCCCAGGTGGTGAGGGTAGGAAACAACATCTCCACCCCGCTGATCCTCAACACTGGGGCCCCACAAGGGTGCGTTCTCAGCCCTCTCCTGTACTCCCTGTTTACCCATGACTGCGTGGCCAAGCACGCATCCAACTCAATCATCAAGTTTGCTGACGACACTACAGTGGTAGGCTTGATTACCAACAACGACGAGACGGCCTACAGGGAGGAGGTGAGGGCCCGCGGAGTGTGGTGTCAGGAAAATAACCTCTCACTCAATGTCAACAAAACAAAGGAGATGATCGTGGACTTCAGGAAACAGGAGAGGGAGCACCCCCTTATCCACATCGAGTGGACAGTAGTGGAGAAGGTGGAAAGTTTTAAGTTCCTCGGCTTACACATCACGGACAAACTGAATTGGTCCACCCACACAGACAGCGTGGTGAAGAAGGCGCAACAGCGCCTCTTCAACCTCAGGAGGCTGAAGAAATTTGGCTTGTCACCAAAATCACTCACAAACTTCTACAGATGCACAATCGAGAGCATCCTGTCGGGCTGTATCATCGCCTGGTACGGCAACTGCTCCGCCCACAACCGTAAGGCTCTCCAGAGGGTATTGAGGACTGCATAACGCATCACCAGGGGTATACCTGCCCTTCAGGACACCTACACCACCCGATGTCACAGGAAGGCCAAAAAGATCATCAAGGACAACAACCACCCGAGCCACTGCCTGTTCACCCCGCTATCATCCAGAAGGCGAGGTCAGTACAGGTGCATCAAAGCTGGGACCGAGAGACTGAAAAACAGCTTCTACCTCAAGGCCATCAGACTGTTAAACAGCCATCACTAACATTGAGTGGCTACTGCCAACATACTGACTTAAATCTCTAGCCACTTTAAACAATTTTGTATATAATGTTTAAGTTTCCGACATACTCATATCAAATGTATACACTGTACTCTAAACGATCTACTGAATCTTGCCCATGCCATTCGGCCATCGACCCAAATCTCTAGCCACTTTAATAATTATAATTGGATGAAATAATGTATCACTAGCCACTTTAAACAATGCCATTTATATAATGTTTACATATCCTACATTACTCTTCTAATATATATATATATGTGTATATACTGTACTCCATACCATCTACTGCATCTTGCCTATGCCGGTCAGCCATCGCTCATCCATATATTTATACGCACATACTCGTACTCATTCCGTTACTCTTGTGTGTATAAGGTAGTTGTTGTGAATTTGTTAGATTCCTTGTTAGATACTACTGCACGGTCGGAACTAGAAGCACAAGCATTTCGCTACGCTCGCATTAACATCTGCTAACCATGTGTATGTGACAAATAAAAATTGATTTGATTTTTGATTTGAAGCTCTCCACCTTTTCCACTACAGCCACCTGGATGGGGGCGTGCTCTCCCCTCTTTCTCCTGTAGTCCACAAACAGATACTTGGTCTTACTGACATTGAGGGACAGGTTGTTGTCCTGGCACCACACTGCCAAGTCTCTGACCTCCACCTTGTAGGCTGTCTCATCGCCGTCGGTGATCAAGCTTACCACCGTCGTGTCATCAGCAAACTTAGTTTAGTTTAGTTTATTAGTTTATAATGACGTTGACAGTCCCTTTTGATAAAAAGAGCAGCTTTAGCCTCTACGGCTAATTTCCAGCTGTAGTCCCCGGCCAGTTGTCAATAGGCATACATCAAATAAAATACATTACAATTATTTTTTACAACAGGACTTGATGGTGTTGGAGTCGTGCGTGGCCACGCAGTTATGGGTGAACAGGGAGTACAGGAAGGGACTAAGCACGCACCCTTGTGGGGCTGGGATTACTAGGATTACAGACTGGGATTACATATTTGTATTACAGACTGGGATTACAGACTGGGATTACAGACTTGTATTACAGACTGGGATACAGACTGGGATTACAGACTGGGATTACAGACTTGTATTACAGACTGGGATTACAGACTGGGATTACTGTTATAGAAATTTTCTTCTCAATGTTCATAAACTGAACATCAATTAAACAACTCAGTCTGTAACCCAGAATTTGTAAGATACTGGTTGAAATAAGACAGACAGGAGCCCAGTCTACAATGGTCAAAGGTAAATCGTTTAATTCACAGGTGAGCTCTGAGCTCTAAAAGGTGTACACAGTCTCTTATATGGTACAATGTTGAAATACCAAGATACAAAGGCCCCACCATATTCCCCACCCTTTCCAGGAAATAGTGTTTTCCCACAGTACCCATTAATTCCTTATCACAATCTTTGCAACATAAGTAAGCCTTGGACAGCTCCTAACCGTCCCTCCCGTCCCTAGGACCAGAAGCCTTCCCACATATGTCTGATTAGAACTAAGAATGCTTTGTTCTCACAGATACTCCCTAGGTCAGGTTGTACCAGCCTGTTCCCTATCTCTATTGCATACATTTTCAGAATGGAATATTCTTAGATGTACAAACATTTAGTCATAAAACAATAAAATCTATAACAATTACAGACTGGGATTACAGACTGGGATTACAGACTTGTATTACAGACTGGGTTTACAGACTGGGATACAGACTTGTATTACAGACTGGGATAACAGACTGGGATTACAGACTGGGTTACAGACATGTATTACAGACTGGGATTACAGACTGGGATTACAGACTGGGATTACAAGTGCGATTGAAATGGTCCACAAAAGACACCTGCCAGCTGGTCTGCAGAATGCCCTGAGAACGTACCCTGGTATTCCGTCTGGCCCGGCGGCCTTGCGAGTGTTAACCTGTTAAAAAGTTTTACTCACATCGGCCACGGAGATTGAGATCACACAGTCATCCAGAACAACAGGGGCTTTCATGGTCTGCGTCACTGGGCATTTCATAGCTGGTTTTCCCTTTTTAATCTGTTATCGTCTGCAAGCCCTGCCACATACGGCGAGTGTCAGAGCCGGTGTAAAAAGGATTCCACCTTTCTCCTACATTGTCCTTTTTCATGTTTGATGTCTCGTCGGAGGTCGTAGTGGGCTTTCTTGTATCTGTCTCCCTTTTATTGTACAATGCCTTTTGCCTGTAATCCAGGGTTCCCCAACTGGCAGGTGCTTTTAATTGGCTCCCCAAATTCTCTGAGCAAAATATATGTATACAGTATATTTAAGATATCAGCTCCAAGTGATTTTATTTTCGGGAAATCTGTTCCAAATCTATTCCCATAATAGAGCTGTAATTACATAATATGTGATTGTATACAAATATAAGCACGGTTTGAAATGAATATGTTTTAGTCAAAAGATAAATAAGTTTGGGGCTTCTTGTGGTAAATTTGCACTACAAAATACGTTCAGGCCCCCTGATTATGCTCTCAAGAAGACATTTGGCCCGCGGCTGAATCTAGTTGATGATACCTGCTGTAATCCATGGTTTTTGGTTTGGTTACGTTTGTGTAGTCACTATAGGGACGACATCATATTTGCACTTAATGATGAAGCCTGTGACTGATGTGGTAAACTCCTCAATGCTATCGGATGAATCCCGGAACATATCCTAGTCTGTATTAGCAAAACAGTCTTGTACCCCATAATGACATCACAATACCCCATAATGACATCACAATACCTCATAATGACATCACAATACCCCATAATGACATCACAATAACCCATAATGACATCACAATACCTCATAATGACATCACAATACCTCATAATGACATCACAATACCCCATAATGACATCACAATACCCCATAATGACAAAGTAAAATGCTTGTAGAATTTTTTTAAATATCACATTTACGTAAGTATTCAGACCCTTTACTCAGTACTTTGCTGAAGCACCTTTGGCAGTGATTACGGCATCGAGTATTCTTGGGTCGGACGCTACAAGCTTGGCACACCTGTATTTGGGGAGTTTCACCCATTCTTCTCTGCAGATCCTCTCATGTTCTGTCAGGTTGGATGGGGAGCGTCGCTGCACAGTTATTTTCAGGTCTCTCCAGAGATGTTCGATCATGTTCAAGTCCGGGCTCTGGCTGGGTCACTCAAGAACATTCAGAGACTTGTCCTGAAGCCACTTCTGCTTTATCTTGGCTGTGTGCTTAGGGTCGTTGTCCTGTTGGAAGGTGAACCGTCGAACCCAGTCTGAGGTCCTGAGCGCTCTGGAGCAGGTTTTCATCAAGGATCTCTCTGTACTTTGCTCCATTCATCTTTGCCTCGATCCTGGCTAGTCCCTGTCGCTGAAAAACATCCCCACAGCATGATGCTGCCACCACCGTGCTCACCGTAGGGATGGTGCCAGGTTTCCTCCAGACCTGACGCTTGGCATTCAGGCCAAAGAGTTCAATCTTGGTTTCATCAGACCAGAAAATCTTGTTTCTCATGGTCTGCAAGGCTTTAGGTGCCTTTTGGCAAACTCTAAGTGGCCTGTCATGTGCCTTTTACTGAGGAGTTGCTTCTGTCTGGCCACTCTATAATAAAGGCCTGATTGGTGGGGTTTTGCACTTGTGAGATTGTACTCACATTGTCATTATTATGAAGTATTTTGTGGAGATTGATGAGGGTAGGTTTTAATTTAGTCAGTTTTAGAATAAGGCTGTAACATAACAAAATGTGGAAAAAGTCAAAGGGTCTGAATACTTTCCGAATGCACTGTAAATGTACTCAAGACTGGAGAAAACCCAGGCAGGTGTTGACATGACCAGCAGCAGTTTGACATAGATAGGCAGAGAAAGACCTGCTGTAAATACAGATCAGTTTGACATAGATAGGTAGAGATGGACCAGCTGTAACTACAGATCACAACAGCATAGCTGAACTCATAACTGCATCCCCCTCCATTATCTCATAACTGCATCCCCCTCCATTATCTCATAACTATATCCCCCTCCATTATCTCATAACTACATTCCCCTCCATTATCTCATAACTACACTACACTACATTATCTGATAACTACAATCCCCAACATTATTCCATAACTACATCACACTCCATCATATCATAACTACATCCCCTCCATTATCTCATAACTACACCCCCCTCCATTATCTCATAACTACATCCCCCTCCATTATCTCATAACTAAATCCGCCTCCATTATCTCATAACTATATCCCCCTCCATTATCTCATAACTACATCCCCCTCCATTATCTCATAACTACATACCCCTCCATTATCTCATAACTACATTCCCCTGCATTATCTCATAAACTATATTCCCCTCCATTATCTCATAACTACATCCCCCTCCATTATCTCATAACTACATTGCCCTCCATTATCTCATAACTACATCCCCCTCCATTATCTCATAACTACACCCCCCTCCATTATCTCATAACTACAATCCCCTCCATTATTCCATAACTACATCATACTCCATCATCTCATAACTACATCCCCTGCATTATCTCATAACTACACCCCCCTCCATTATCTCATAACTACATCCCACTGCATTATCTCATAACTACATCCCCCTCCATTATCTCATAACTACATCCCCCTCCATTATCTCATATCTACATCCACCTCCATTATCTCATAACTACATACCCCTCCATTATCTCATAACTACATCCCCCTCCATTATCTCATAACTACATCCCCCTCCATTATCTCATAACTACATACCCTCCATTATCTCATAACTATATCCCCTCCTTATCTCATAACTACATTCCCCTCCATTATCTCATAACTACATCCCCCTCCATTATCTCATAACTACACCCCCCTCCATTATCTCATAACTACATCCCCCTCCATTATCTCATAACTATATCCCCTCCTTATCTCTATAACTACATACCCCTACATTATCTCATAACTATAATCCACATATCCTCCATTATCTCATAACTACATCCCCTCCATTATCTCTATAACTACATACCCTCCATTATCTCATAACTACACTACACTACATTATCTCATAACTACATTCCCCTCCATTATCTCATAACTACATCCCCCTCCATTATCTCATAACTACACCCCCCTCCATTATCTCATAACTACATCCCCCTCCATTATCTCATAACTATATCCCCCTCCCTTATCTCATAACTATATCCCCCTCCCTTATCTCATAACTACATACCCCTACATTATCTCATAACTACATCCCCCTCCATTATCTCATAACTACATCCCCCTCCATTATCTCATAACTACATACCCCTCCATTATCTCATAACTACACTACACTACATTATCTCATAACTACATTCCCCTCCATTATCTCATAACTACATCCCCCTCCATTATCTCATAACTATATCCCCTTCCATTATCTCATAACTACATACCACTCCAACTGATTGTCATTCCTATAACACCCGTATGTCTCAAGGAACTATAAACCCTCTCTCCTCATCCCTCTCTCCTCTCATCCCTCTCTCCCTTCATCCCTCTCTCCCCTCATCCATCTCTCCCCTCATCCCTCTCTCCTCTCATCCCTCTCCTCTCATCCCTCTCTCCCCTCATCCATCTCTCCTCTCATCCCTCTCTCCCCTCATCCCTCTCTCCCCTCATCCATCTCTCCCCTCATCCATCTCTCCCCTCATCCCTCTCTCCTCTCATCCCTCTCCCCTCATCCCTCTCTCCCCTCATCCCTCTCCCCTCATCCCTCTCTCCCCTCATCCCTCTCTCCCTCATCCCTCATCCCTCTCTCCCCTCATCCCTCATCCCTCTCTCCCTTCATCTCCCTCTCCCCTCATCCCTCTCTCCTCTCATCCCTCTCCCCTCATCCCTCTCTCCCCTCATCCCTCTCTCCCTCATCCCTCATCCATCTCTCCCTCATCCCTCTCTCCCTCATCCCTCTCTCCTCTCATCCCTCTCTCCTCATCCCTCTCTCCCTCATCCCTCTCTCCTCTCATCCCTCTCCCTCATCCCTCTCTCCCCTCATCCCTCATCCCTCTCTCCCCTCATCCCTCTCCCCTCCTCCCTCTCTCCCCTCATCCCTCTCTCCCTCATCCCTCTCCCCTCCTCCCTCTCTCCCCTCATCCCTCTCTCCCCTCATCCCTCATCCCTCATCCCTCTCTCCCCTCATCCCTCATCCCTCTCTCCCCTCATCTCTCTCTCCCCTCATCCCTCTCTCCTCTCATCCCTCTCCCCTCATCCCTCTCTCCCCTCATCCCTCTCTCCCGTCATCCCTCTCTCCCCTCATCCCTCTCTCCCCTCATCCCTCATCCATCTCTCCCTCATCCCTCTCTCCCCTCATCCCTCTCTCCTCTCATCCCTCTCTCCCCTCATCCCTCTCTCCCTCATCCCTCTCTCCTCTCATCCCTCTCCCCTCATCCCTCTCTCCCCTCATCCCTCTCTCCCTCATCCCTCTCCCTCCTCCCTCTCTCTCTCCTCTCTCCCCTCATCCCTCTCTCCCTCATCCCTCATCCCTCTCTCCCTCATCCTCATCCCTCTCTCCCTCATCCCTCATCCCTCTCTCCTCATCCCTCATCCCTCTCATCCCTCATCCCTCTCTCCCTCATCCCTCTCTCCCCTCATCCCTCTCTCCCTCATCCCTCTCTCCCCTCATCGCTCATCCCTCTCTCCCCTCATCCCTCTCCTCATCCCTCTCCCCTCTCTCCTCTCCCTCATCCCCTCATCCCTCTCCCTTATCCCTCTCTCCCCTCATCCCTCTCCCCTCATCCCTCTCTCCCCTCATCCATCTCTCCACACATCCCTCTCCCCCTCATCACTCTCCCCTCATGCCTCATCCCTCTCTCCCCTCATCCCTCTCTCCCCTCATCCATCTCCCCTCATCCCTCTCCCCTCATCCCTCTCCCCTCATCCATCTCTCCACACATCCCTCATCCCTCTCTCCCCTCATCCCTCTCTCCTCTCATCCCTCTCCCCTCATCCCTCATCCCTCTCTCCCCTCATCCCTCTCTCCTCTCATCTCTCACCCCTCATCCCTCTCTCACCTCATCCCTCTCCCCTCATCCCTCTCTCCCCTCATCCCTCTCCCCTCATCCCTCTCTCCCTCATCCATCTCTCCACACATCCCTCTCTCCCCTCATCCCTCTCCCCTCATCCCTCTCTCCCCTCATGCCTCATCCCTCTCTCCCCTCATCCCTCTCTCCCCTCATCCCTCTCCCCTCATGCCTCATCCATCTCTCCCCTCATCCCTCTCTCCCCTCATCCCTCTCTCCCTCATCCCTCTCCCTCATCCCTCTCCCTCATCCATCTCTCCCTCATCCCTCTCCCTCCCCTCATCCCTCTCCTCATCCTCTCTCCACACATCCCTCTCTCCCTCATCCCTCTCCTCATCCCTCTCTCCCTCATCCCTCTCTCCCTCATGCCTCATCCCTCTCTCCCTCATCCCTCTCTCCCTCATCCCTCTCCCCTCATGCCTCATCCATCTCTCCCCTCATCCCTCTCCCCTCATCCCTCTCTCCCCTCATCCCTCATCCCTCTCTCCCTCATCCTTCTCCCCTCCTCCCTCTCTCCCCTCATCCCTCTCTCCCCTCATCCCTCATCCCTCTCTCCCCTCATCCCTCATCCCTCTCTCCTCTCATCCCTCATCCCTCTCTCCCCTCATCCCTCTCCCCTCATCCCTCTCTCCCCTCATCCCTCTCTCCCCTCATCCCTCATCCCTCTCTCCCCTCATCCCTCTCCCCTCATCCCTCTCTCCTCTCATCCCTCTCCCCTCATCCCTCTCTCCCCTTATCCCTCTCTCCCCTCATCCCTCTCCCCTCATCCCTCTCTCCCCTCATCCATCTCTCCACAGATCCCTCTCCCCTCATGCCTCATCCCTCTCTCCCCTCATCCCTCATCCCTCTCTCCCATCATCCCTCTCTCCTCTCATCCCTCTCCTCTCATCCCTCTCCCCTCATCCCTCTCTCCCCTCATCCCTCTCTCCCCTCATCCCTCTCTCCTCTCATCTCTCTCCCCTCATCCCTCTCTCCCTCATCCCTCTCCCCTCATCCCTCTCTCCCCTCATCCCTCTCCCCTCATCCCTCTCTCCCCTCATCCATCTCTCCACACATCCCTCTCTCCCTCATCCCTCTCCCCTCATCCCTCTCTCCCCTCATGCCTCATCCCTCTCTCCCCTCATCCCTCTCCCCTCATGCCTCATCCATCTCTCCCCTCATCCCTCTCCCCTCATCCCTCTCCCCTCATCCCTCTCTCTTTCCCTTCATCCTCTCCCCACATCCCTCTCCCCTCATCCCTCCCCCCTCATCCCTCTCTCTCCTCATCCCTCTCTCCCCTCATCCCTCTCCCCTCATCCCTCTCTCCCCTCATCCCTCTCTCCCTCATCCCTCTCCCCTCATCTCTCTCCCCTCATCCATCTCTCTCCTCATCCCTCTCCCCTCATCCATCTCTCCCCTCATCCCTCTCCCTCATCCCTCTCCCTCATCCCTCTCTCCTCATCCATCTCTCCACACATCCTCTCTCCCTCATCCCTCTCCCTCATCACTCTCTCCCTCATCCCTCTCTCTCATGCCTCATCCCTCTCTCCTCATCCCTCTCTCCCTCATCCCTCTCCCCTCATGCCTCATCCATCTCTCCCTCATCCCTCTCCCCTCATCCCTCTCCCTCATCCCTCTCTCCCTCATCCCTCTCCCCTCATCCCTCTCCTCTCATCCCTCTCTCCCTCATCCCTCTCTCCCTCATCCCTCTCTCCCTCATCCCTCTCCCCTCATCCATCTCTCCCTCATCCCTCTCCCTCATCCCTCTCCCTCATCCATCTCTCCCCTCATCCCTCTCCCTCATCCCTCTCTCCCTCATCCTCTCCTCATCCCTCTCTCCCCTCATCCCTCTCTCCCCTCATCCCTCTCCCCTCATCTCTCTCCACTCATCCATCTCTCCCCTCATCCCTCTCCCCTCATCCATCTCTCCCCTCATCCCTCTCCCCTCATCCCTCTCTCCTCATCCATCTCTCCACACATCCCTCTCTCCCCTCATCCCTCTCCCCTCATCCCTCTCTCCCCTCATCCCTCTCTCCCTCATGCCTCATCCTCTCTCCTCATCCCTCTCTCCCCTCATCCCTCTCCCCTCATGCCTCATCCATCTCTCCCTCATCCCTCTCCCCTCATCCTCTCCTCATCCCTCTCTCCCTCATCCTCCCCTCATCCCTCTCTCCCCCTCATCCCTCCCCTCATCCCTCTCCCTCATCCATCTCTCCTCATCCCTCTCCCCTCATCCATCTCTCCCCTCATCCCTCTCCCCTCATCCATCTCTCCCCTCATCCCTCTCCCCCCTCATACAGTAGTAATTAGACATATGGGAATTATCCCTGCCCTTTTCACTATGTGGACATCGCCTCAGGCCAGGGGGACTGGAGAGGATAGAAGAAGCGATCGACTCATCAAATGCATATCACTGTCGTCTGTAGCATGGTAGCATCATAGTACTCCTAGATGCAGAGGTACCAAATGATCAGTCAGGGATTTTCTGAGGTAAAAGCTTATCTGAAAGAGAGTTGGAATTTCATATAGAATAAATGGAGATTTCCTGAGTGTGGAAGCTCTGTTGAAGATAACACCACAGAAATAGAGCAGTGTATTTCTATGGAATGTTGTATAAACACAAGAGACGGTCTGTGTGTGTGAGTGTGTGTGTGTGCGTTTCGCGCGCACGTGTGTGAGTGTGTGTGCGTGGGTGAGTGTGTGTGTGTGCGCGCGTGTGTGTGTGTGCATGCGTGCGCGTGGGTGTGTGTGTGTGTGCGTGCGCGTGGGCGTGTGTGTGTGTGTGTGTATGTGTGTGTGTGTGTGCACGTGTGTGAGTGAGTGTGTGTGTGTGTGTGTGTCTACAGCAACCGGTCTGATAATTATAGAGTGTTTGTGGTAGCCGTGTAGACACGCGCGAGGTTAAAAATGCAACGCGTTAAATGATAAGGTATAAATTACTTTATTCATGGGAGATCCTTTGGCTGCAGATACCTCAACACAACCCAGCCATGTCTTCCCAGCAGGGGGGTCTAGTGGGCAATGTGAAACATGAATAGTTATTCGCCACCAAAACAACATGACTCACTGTTCAGGTCACACAGTGACGTGTTAATGTCTTTACTCTACATTAGATGTTACACTAGTGAGTCATTCAAGCCTTAACTGGTGAAGCTATTTAAGAAGTCGCAAAGCTCGCATTGAACCAATAACCTTAAGTCAAACAGATATACATTATAGGTATCGTCCCAGCTGTTGTGATATCAGCGTGGACGGTATCGTCCCAGCTGTTGTGATATCAGCGTGGACGGTATCATCCCAGCTGTTGTGATATCAGTATGGACGGTATCATCCCAGCTGTTGTGATATCAGTATGGATGGTATCGTCCCAGCTGTTGTGATATCAGTATGGATGGTATCATCCCAGCTGTTGTGATATCAGTATGGATGGTATCATCCCAGCTGTTGTGATATCAGTATGGACGGTATCATCCCAGCTGTTGTGATATCAGTATGGATGGTACCGTCCCAGCTGTTGTGATATCAGTATGGATGGTATCATCCCAGCTGTTGTGATATCAGCGTGGACGGTATCATCCCAGCTGTTGTGATATCAGCGTGGACGGTATCATCCCAGCTGTTGTGATATCAGTATAGATGGTATCATCCCAGCTGTTGTGATATCAGTACGGATGGTATCGTCCCAGCTGTTGTGATATCAGTATGGATGGTATCATCCCAGCTGTTGTGATATCAGCGTGGACGGTATCATCCCAGCTGTTGTGATATCAGCGTGGACGGTATCATCCCAGCTGTTGTGATATCAGTATAGATGGTATCATCCCAGCTGTTGTGATATCAGTACGGATGGTATCATCCCAGCTGTTGTGATATCAGTATGGATGGTATTGTCCCAGCTGTTGTGATATCAGTATGGATGGTATTATCCCAGCTGTTGTGATATCAGTATGGATGGTATTATCCCAGCTGTTGTGATATCAGTATGGATGGTATCATCCCAGCTGTTGTGATATCAGTACGGATGGTATCATCCCAGCTGTTGTGATATCAGCGTGGACGGTATCATCCCAGCTGTTGTGATATCAGCGTGGACGGTATCATCCCAGCTGTTGTGATATCAGTGTGACGGTATCGCCCCAGCTGTTGTGATATCAGTATGGATGGTATCATCCCAGCTGTTGTAATATCAGTATGGATGGTATCATCCCAGCTGTTGTGATATCAGTATGGATGGTATCGTCCCAGCTGTTGTGATATCAGTGTGGATGGTATCATCCCAGCTGTTGTGATATCAGCGTGGACGGTATCATCCCAGCTGTTGTGATATCAGCGTGGACGGTATCATCCCAGCTGTTGTGATATCAGTATAGATGGTATCATCCCAGCTGTTGTGATATCAGTACGGATGGTATCGTCCCAGCTGTTGTGATATCAGTATGGATGGTATCATCCCAGCTGTTGTGATATCAGCGTGGACGGTATCATCCCAGCTGTTGTGATATCAGCGTGGACGGTATAATCCCAGCTGTTGTGATATCAGTATAGATGGTATTATCCCAGCTGTTGTGATATCAGTATGGATGGTATCATCCCAGCTGTTGTGATATCAGTACGGATGGTATCATCCCAGCTGTTGTGATATCAGCGTGGACGGTATCATCCCAGCTGTTGTGATATCAGTATGGATGGTATCATCCCAGCTGTTGTGATATCAGCACGGATGGTATCGTCCCAGCTGTTGTGATATCAGTATGGATGGTATCATCCCAGCTGTTGTGATATCAGCGTGACGGTATCATCCCAGCTGTTGTGATATCAGCGTGACGGTATCATCCCAGCTGTTGTGATATCAGTATAGATGGTATCATCCCAGCTGTTGTGATATCAGTACGGATGGTATCATCCCAGCTGTTGTGATATCAGTATGGATGGTATTGTCCCAGCTGTTGTGATATCAGTATGGATGGTATTATCCCAGCTGTTGTGATATCAGTATGGATGGTATTATCCCAGCTGTTGTGATATCAGTATGGATGGTATCATCCCAGCTGTTGTGATATCAGTACGGATGGTATCATCCCAGCTGTTGTGATATCAGCGTGGACGGTATCATCCCAGCTGTTGTGATATCAGCGTGGACGGTATCATCCCAGCTGTTGTGATATCAGTGTGGACGGTATCGTCCCAGCTGTTGTGATATCAGTATGGATGGTATCATCCCAGCTGTTGTAATATCAGTATGGATGGTATCATCCCAGCTGTTGTGATATCAGTATGGATGGTATCGTCCCAGCTGTTGTGATATCAGTGTGGATGGTATCATCCCAGCTGTTGTGATATCAGCGTGGACGGTATCATCCCAGCTGTTGTGATATCAGCGTGGACGGTATCATCCCAGCTGTTGTGATATCAGTATAGATGGTATCATCCCAGCTGTTGTGATATCAGTACGGATGGTATCGTCCCAGCTGTTGTGATATCAGTATGGATGGTATCATCCCAGCTGTTGTGATATCAGCGTGGACGGTATCATCCCAGCTGTTGTGATATCAGCGTGGACGGTATAATCCCAGCTGTTGTGATATCAGTATAGATGGTATTATCCCAGCTGTTGTGATATCAGTATGGATGGTATCATCCCAGCTGTTGTGATATCAGTACGGATGGTATCATCCCAGCTGTTGTGATATCAGCGTGGACGGTATCATCCCAGCTGTTGTGATATCAGTATGGATGGTATCATCCCAGCTGTTGTGATATCAGTATGGATGGTATCGTCCCAGCTGTTGTGATATCAGTATGGATGGTATCATCCCAGCTGTTGTGATATCAGCGTGGACGGTATCATCCCAGCTGTTGTGATATCAGCGTGGACGGTATCATCCCAGCTGTTGTGATATCAGTATAGATGGTATCATCCCAGCTGTTGTGATATCAGTACGGATGGTATCATCCCAGCTGTTGTGATATCAGTATGGATGGTATTATCCCAGCTGTTGTGATATCAGTATGGACGGTATCATCCCAGCTGTTGTGATATCAGTACGGATGGTATCATCCCAGCTGTTGTGATATCAGTACGGACGGTATCATCCCAGCTGTTGTGATATCAGTACGGACGGTATCATCCCAGCTGTTGTGATATCAGTATGGATGGTATCATCCCAGCTGTTGTGATATCAGTATGGACGGTATCATCCCAGCTGTTGTGATATCAGTACGGATGGTATCGTCCCAGCTGTTGTGATATCAGTATGGACGGTATCGTCCCAGCTGTAGTGATATCAGTATGGACGGTATCATCCCAGAGGGTGCAGTGATGTTCAGGTTGAATTTTCACCCTCAATACCTAATATCTGTGTCTGTTTCTGTTCTAGAATAAACCTCTACTGTCGGATAAAAAAATATAAAATAATATATAACATATAAATAATAACAATAAAAAGTGTAAATTATTTACCAACAGCCTGAGGAGGGCCAAGGTCAACACAGAGCCTTTTTCCTTCACTCAGCATGTTACTTAGGGTGCTGTCTGTCTCTTCCTCTCTCTCTCTCTCTCTCTCTCTCTCTCTCTCTCTCTCTCTCTCTCTCTCTCTCTGTCTCTCTCTCTCTCTCTCTCTCTCTCTCTGTCTCTGTCTCTGTCTCTGTCTCTGTCTCTGTCTCTGTCTCTGTCTCTGTCTCTCTCTCTGTCTCTGTCTGTCTCTCTCTCTCTCTCTCTCTCTCTCTCTCTCTCTCTCTCTCTCTCTCTCTCTCTCTCTCTCTCTCTCTCTCTCTCTCTCCTCTCTCTCCATCTCTCCTCTCTCTCTCTCTCTCTCTCTCTCTCTCTCTCTCTCTCTCTCTCTCTCTCTCTCTCTCTCTCTCTCCATCCCCTCTTCCTCTCTCTCCATCCCCTCTTCCTCTCTCTCTCTCTCCCTCTCCTCTCTCTCTCCCTCTCTCTCTCTCTCTCTCTCTCTCTCTCTCTCTCTCTCTCTCTCTCTCTCTCTCTCTCTCTCTCTCTCTCTCTCTCTCTCTCTCTCTCTCTCTCTCTCTCTCTCTCTCCATCCCCTCTTCCTCTCTCTCCATCCCCTACTCCTCTCTCTCCATCCCCTACTCCTCTCTCTCCATCCCCTACTCCTCTCTCTCTCTCTCTCTCTCTCTCTCTCACTCTCTCTCACTCTCTCCATCCCCTCTCTGCCACGGTGGGATGTGGAGCGTAGCACGGTGGTCTCCTGCTACTGCCTGTATTAACCCACTCACTGATAGTAGACTAGAGAGAGGAGAGGGACAAGTCAGCTAGGGCCCCAAGCCCAGCCTCCTCTCCAGGTAATGGCCTACAGAAAAACCATTTCACGGCATGCCGAGCAAAGGAGAGGCGGGAATGAGAAACAAGTCAACCAGAAGGGAAGAGCCACACACATGGTCTCCACTGCTTCCTGGTTGCCTCAGACTCCTCAGTTTACCTTGTCTGTGTCCCATATGATACCCTATTCCCTATATAGTGCACCCTTTGAAAAGGATGCCATTTGGGATGCAATCCCTTCTTCTTCACCTCTCTGCACAGGACCATCACCAAAACCAGTAGCGGTACGAAGCCACCAGGCGCAGCTGAGCTGTTATCCTTCAGAAGGCAGGCAGGGCCTGGTGCAGGTCCC
>CM059785.1:3465000-3632500 GCA_030435695.1 Brachymystax lenok tsinlingensis
CTCCTCTGACTGTCCCACTCCTCCTCTGACTGTCCCACTCCCTCTCTGACTGTCCCACTCCCCCTCTGACTGTCCCACTCCCTCTCTGACTGTCCCACTCCCTTCTGACTGTCCCATTCCCCCTCTGACTGTCCCACTCCCCCTCTGACTGTCCCACTCCCCCCCTGACTGTCCCATTCCCTCTCTGACTGTCCCACTCCCTCTCTGACTGTCCCACTCCCTCTCTGACTGTCCCACTCCCTCTCTGACTGTCCCTCTCTGACTGACCCACTTCCTCTCTGACTGTCCCTCTCTGACTGTCCCTCTCTGACTGCTCTAGTCATTAAAAGCAACATGCTTTTGGGAGCTAACCTTCAGAACTGTTAATTACGTGATTGCATGTTGTTATTGTTTATCTGACTGGATTTATTCTGACATTTAGAATTAAAGCATTGAGATCGACTTTTGAATTCAGATTGTGGATTTGCCTCGGCGGTGATGTAAACAAATATTTATTTGTTTTTCTCCTTCTTCTTCTTTCCACTTCAACTCCAATAAAGATATCAGAATTGGGCTAACTCCATTTCTTAGAGAGAGAGAGAGAGAGAGAGAGAGAGAGAGAGAGAGAGAGAGAGAGAGAGAGAGAGGGATGGAGAGGAGAGGAGAGGAGAGGAGAGGGCAGAGAGGAGAGGAGAGATGGATGGGGGGCTAGATGGATGGAGAGGAGAGAGATGGATGGGGGGAGAGAGGGATGGAGAGGAGAGAGGGATGGGGAGGAGAGGAAAGATGGATGGGGGCTAGATGGATGGAGAGGAGAGAGATGGATGGGGGAGAGAGGAATGGAGAGGAGAGAGGGATGGGGAGGAGAGGAGAGATGGATGGATGGGGGGCTAGATGGATGGAGAGGAGAGAGATGGATGGGGGGTGAGAGGGATGGAGAGGAGAGAGGGATGGGGAGGAGAGGAGAGATGGATGGAGAGCAGAGAGGGCAGAGAGGAGAGAGATGGATGGAGGGAGAGAGGGATGGAGAGGAGAGAGAGAGGGATGTAGAGGACAGAGAGAGAGAGAGAGAGAGAGAGAGAGAGAGAGAGAGAGAGAGAGAGAGAGAGAGAGAGAGAGAAGGATGGAGAGGATAGATGGAGAGAGAGCACACACACTCAACACACTGACTGAACACAGAGATTCAGCACAGAGCCTGGACACAGCGATTCAACAGGGACTGTACAGAGTCAATATAACAGGGTGACTGAGTGAATGGTCAAAATATTCCTACCCCCTCATTAAGGGAAATCAGCTGAATCTCTTTGTGGCTAGGAGTCTATTGGACGTCATGATAGCTGTGTGTGTGTCTGTCTTCCATTCACCGACAGCTGGTGGGACTTTGTTAAGAGTCTCACTAATTAGGATTGGAAATGGTTGGCTTTTCACCAACAGCAGCAATTACTGAGTAAGAGAGGGATTGAGGGAAGAGAGGGATGGAGAGGAGAGGAGAGGAGAGGAGAGAGGGATGGAGAGGTGAAAGCGATGGAGAGGTGAGGAGAGAGGAGAGGAGAGGGATCGAGAGGAGAGAGGATAGAGGAGAGAGGAGAGAGGAGAGAGGGATGGAGAGGAGAGGAGAGAGGGATGGAGAGGAGAGAGGAGAGGGATCGAGAGGAGAGAGGAGACAGAGATCGAGAGGAGAGAGGGATTGAGATGATAGGAGAAGGGATGGAAAGGAGAGAGGAATGGAGAGGAGAAGAGAGAGGGATGGAGAGGAGAAGAGAGGAGAGAGGGATGGAGAGGAGAGGAGAGAGGGATGGAGAGGAGAGAGGGATGGAGCTGAGAGGAGAAGGGATGGAGTGGAGAGAGGGATGGAGAGGAGAGAGGGATGGAGAGGAGAGGAGAGAGGGATGGAGAGGAGAGAGAAGAGAGGGATGGAGAGGAGAGAGGGATGGAGAGGAGAGGAGAGGAGAGAGGGATGGAGAGGAGAGAGGGATGGAGAGGAGAGGAGAGAGGGATGGAGAGGAGAGAGGGATGGAGAGGAGAGGAGAGAGGGATGGAGAGGAGAGGAGAGAGGGATGGAGAGGAGAGGAGAGAGGGATGGAGAGGGATGGAGAGGAGAGAGAGTGTGATGTAGTGTAGTGTAGTGTAGTGTAGTGTAGAGGAGAGTAGTGTAGTTCAGTGTAGTTTAGCGTGGTGTAGTGTATGAGAGTGTTGTTTAGTGTAGTGTGGTTTAGTGTAGTGTACGGTAGTGTAGTTTAGTGTTGTTCAGTGGCATTTAATGTAGTTGAGTGTAGTTTAGTGTAGTGTAGTGTGGTTTTGTGTGGTGTGGTGCAGTTTAGTGTGATGTAGTGTAGTGTATGAAGTGTAGTGTAGTGTAGTGTAGTGTAGTGGTATGTATTGTGATGGAGGGTAGGGTAGTGTAGTGTAGTGTAGTGTAGAGTAGTGTAGTGTAGTGTAGTTTAGTGCTGAGTTATGTAGTGTAGTGATGTGTGGTGTAGTGTAGTGTAGTGTAGTGATGTGTGGTGTAGTGTAGTGTAGTGTAGTGTAGTGTTGTTATGGTAGTGTAGTGTAGTGTAGTGTAGTGTAGTGTAGTGTTGTTATGGTAGTGTAGTGTAGTGTAGTGTAGTGTGTAGTGCAGTGTAGTGTAGTGTAGTGTGTTGTAGTGTGGTGTAGTGTAGTGCAGTGCAGTGTAGTGTAGTGTAGTTTAGTGCTGAGTTGTGTAGTGTAGTGTAGTGTTGTTATGGTAGTGTAGTGTAGTGCAGTGTAGTGTAGTGTTGTTATGGTAGTGTAGTGTAGTGTAGTGCAGTGTAGTGTAGTGTTGTTATGGTAGTGTAGTGTAGTGCAGTGTAGTGTAGTGTTGTTATGGTAGTGTAGTGTAGTGTAGTGTAGTGTAGTGTTGTTATGGTAGTGTAGTGTAGTGTAGTGTAGTGTAGTGTAGTGTAGTGTAGAGTAGTGTAGTGTAATTTAGTGCTGAGTTGTGTGGTGTAGTTTAGTTTAGTGTAGTGTAGTGTGTAGAGTAGGGTAGTGTAGTGTAGTATAGTGTAGTGTAGTGTGTAGTGCAGTGTAGTGTTGTGTAGTGTGGTGTAGTGTGGTGTAGTGTAGTGTAGTGCAGTGCAGTGTAGTGTAGTGTAGTTTAGTGCTGAGTTGTGTAGTGTAGTGCAGTGTAGTGTAGTGTTGTTAGGGTAGTGTTGTTATGGTAGTGTAGTGTAGTGTAGTTTAGTGTAGTATAGTGTAGTGTTGTGTGTAGTGCAGTTTAGTGTAGTGTAGTGTAGAGTAGTGTAGCGTGGTTAGGGTAGTGTTGTTATGGTAGTGTAGTGTAGTGTAGTGTAGTTTAGTGCTGAGTTGTGTAGTGTAGTGATGGGTGGTGTAGTTTCGTGTAGTGTAGTTTAGTGTAGTGCAGTGTAGTGTAGTGTAGTGTAGTGTTGTTTAGTGTTGTGTGGTGTAGTTCAGTGTAGTGCCGTTTAGTGTAGTGTAGTATAGTGTGGATAGGGTAGTTTAGTGTAGTGTGTTGTAGTGTATTGCAGTGTAGTGTTGTGTTGTTTAGTGCTGTGTGGTGTAGTTCAGTGTAGTGCCGTTTAGTGTAGTGTAGTATAGTGTGGATAGGGTAGTTTAGTGTAGTGTGTTGTAGTGTAGTGTAGTGTAGTGTTGTTATGGTAGTGTAGTTTAGTGTAGTGTAGTGTAGTGCTGAGTTGTGTAGTGTATTGTAGTGTAGTGTAGTGTAGTGTAGTGCACTGTAGTGTAGTATAGGGTAGTGTAGTGTAGTGTACTGTACTGTAGTGTAGTATTGTTTGGGTAGTGTAGTGTAGTGTGGTTAGGGTAGTGTAGTGTAGTGTAGTGTAGTGTAGTATAGTGTAGTGTAGTGTAGTGTAGTGTAGTTTAGTGCTGAGTTGTGTAGTGTAGTGCTGTGTGGTGTAGTGTAGTGTAGTGCAGTGCAGTGCAGTGTAGTGCAGTGCAGTGTAGTGTAGTGCAGTGTAGTGTAGTGTAGTGTAGTGTAGTGTAGTGTAGTGTAGTATAGTGTAGTGTAGTGTAGTGTAGTTTAGTGCTGAGTTGTGTAGTGTAGTGTAGTGTAGTGCAGTGCAGTGCAGTGTAGTGCAGTGCAGTGTAGTGTAGTGCAGTGTAGTGTAGTGCTGAGTTGTGTAGTGTAGTGTTGTGTAGTGTAGATTAGTGCTGAGTTGTGTATTGTAGTGTAGTGCTGAGTTGTGTAGTGTAGTGTAGTGTAGTGTAGTGCACTGTAGTGTAGTGTAGGGTAGTGTAGTGTAGTGCACTGTAGTGTAGTGTAGGGTAGTGTAGTGTAGTGCACTGTAGTGTAGTGTAGGGTAGTGTAGTGTAGTGTAGTGTAGTGTAGTGTTGTGTTGTGTTGTTTAGTGTGGTGGAGTGTAGTGTGGTGTGATGTGATGTGATGTGGTGTAGTGTAGTGTAGTGTGATGTGGTGTAATGTAGTGTAGTGTAGTGTAGTGTAGTGTGATGTAGTGTACTGTAGTGTAGTGTAGTGTAGGGTAGTGTAGTGTAGTGTAGTGTAGTGTTGTGTTGTGTTGTTTAGTGTGGTGGAGTGTAGTGTGGTGTGATGTGATGTGATGTGGTGTAGTGTAGTGTAGTGTGATGTGGTGTAATGTAGTGTAGTGTAGTGTAGTGTAGTGTGATGTAGTGTACTGTAGTGTAGTGTAGTGTAGTGTTGTTATGGTAGTGTAGAGTAGTGTAGTGTAGTGTAGTGTAGTGTAGTGTAGTGTGATGTGGTGTAGTGCAGTGTAGTGTGATGTGATGTGATGTGGTGTAATGTAGTGTAGTGTAGTGTAATGTAGTGTAGTGTAGTGTAGTGTAGTGTGATGTAGTGTACTGTAGTGTAGTGTAGTGTAGTGTAGTGTAGTGTAGTGTAGTGTAGTGTGATGTGGTGTAGTGCAGTGTAGTGTGATGTGATGTGATGTGGTGTAATGTAGTGTAGTGTAGTGTAATGTAGTGTAGTGTAGTGTAGTGTAGTGTGATGTAGTGTACTGTAGTGTAGTGTAGTGTAGTGTTGTGTTGTTATGGTAGTGTAGAGTAGTGTAGTGTAGTGTAGTGTAGTGTTGTGTTGTTATGGTAGTGTAGTGTAGTGTAGTGTAGTGTAGTGCAGTGTAGTGTAGTGTAGTGTAGTGTGATGTAGTGTAGAGTAGTGTAGTGAGTGTAGTGTAGTGTAGTGTAGTGTAGTGTAGTGTAGTGTAGTGTAGTGTGATGTAGTGTACTGTAGTGTAGTGTAGTGTAGTGTTGTTATGGTAGTGTAGAGTAGTGTAGTGTAGTGTAGTGTAGTGTAGTGTTGTTATGGTAGTGTAGTGTAGAGTAGTGTAGTGTGTTTAGGGTAGTGTAGTGTAGTGTATGGCATGTAGTATAGTGGGATGGATGGTTGTGTAGTGTAGTGATGTGTAGTTTAGTGTAGTGTAGTGTAGTGCAGTGTAGCGTAGTGTAGTGTAGTGTAGTGTTGTTATGGTAGTGTAGAGTAGTGTAGTGTAGTGTAGTGTAGTGTAGTGTTGTTATGGTAGTGTAGTGTAGAGTAGTGTAGTGTGTTTAGGGTAGTGTAGTGTAGTGTATGGCATGTAGTATAGTGGGATGGATGGTTGTGTAGTGTAGTGATGTGTAGTTTAGTGTAGTGTAGTGTAGTGCAGTGTAGCGTAGTGTAGGGTAGTGTAGTGTGTTTAGGGTAGTGTAGTTTAGTGTATGGCGTGTAGTATAGTGTGATGTATGGTTGTGTAGTGTAGTGATGTGTATTTTAGTGTAGAGTAGTGTAGTGCAGTGTAGTGTAGTGTTGTTTAGTGCTGTGTTGTGTAGTTTAGTGTAGTGCCGTTTAGTGTAGTGTAGTATAGTGTGGATAGGGTAGTTTAGTGTAGTGTGTTGTAGTGTATTGCAGTGTAGTGTTGTGTAGTATTGTGGTTAGGATAGTGTAGTGTAGTGTGGTTAGGGTAGTTTGCTTCTTAAAGCATGTTTCACTCCAGTACCAGCTTTCTGAGGAGCTGCTCTCACGCTGTCTGACAAGTGTTAGGATATTCTGTTCCTCAAACTAGGCTCTGTATGCTCTGCGACGTGTGATAAATAAGATACACGATGACTAAGGAATATAAACACGCTCCAATTTTATTCCACTAAATTATGCAAATTAACCTGTAGAGCGATAAGCATGACTGGTCATATGTACTTTCGGTGTTAATGAGTTCTAGAATTATGTTTCACATTTATCCATCCAAGCTCTCACACGCAGACTACAACTCTCCTAGTTGGCACCAATAGACCTCTGATCGACCTGTTCATGGCTTTGTTGTTTTATATGATATTTCTTACATTATTGGCCCAGAATGTTTTTTTTTTTCATTATTACATACACCTTTGGATACCACAGCTTCGGTAACTCACCACCATTTCGACCAGAAACACAACTTTCCTGAATTTTATCCTTTGTTCTTACCACCCCCCCCCAAGGTAATTCCACTTATCCCAGAGGCTGCTCCAAGTCGACGCCGGTGGAGAAGAGGTATCCGGAGTGGACTTTTAGTCCGACTCAACAGGCGCGAGCACCATCCAAAGCTTATGAGTTTATTTCTTGCTAATGTTCAGTCCCTGGACAATAAAGTAGACAAGCTCAGGGCGAGGAACTCCTTCCAGAGAGACATCAACGACTGTAATATACTCTCTCCGGATGTACTGTCCCTGTCCATACAGCCTTCTCCGTTCTCAGTTCATCGCACATACAGGAATAAAGATCTCTCCGGGAAGAAGAAAGACTGAGGAGTACGTTTCATGATAAACTACTCATGGTGTGATTGTGGTAAAGTACAGGAACTCAAGTCCTTTTGTTCACCCGACCTAGAATACCTCACAATCAAATGCCGAACGCATTACCTCCCGAGAGAATTCTCTTCGGTCATCTTCACAGCCATGTATATTCCCCTTCAAGCTGATACGACGACTCTCAAGGAACTACACTGGACTTTGTGCAAACTGAAAACCGTATATCCTGAGGCCGCAAATCTGAGGAAAACGCTACCAAAGTTTACCAACCTGCGCATCAAAAATCCTTGACCATTGCTACTCTGCCTTCCGGGACGGCCACAAGGCCCTACCCCACCCTCCCTTTGGCAAATCAGATCACGCCTCCATTCTGCTGCTCCCTTCCTATTGGCAGAAACTCAAACAAGAAGTACCCGTGGTAAGGTCTATTCAACGCTGGTTTGACCAATCAGAATCCATGCTTCAAGACTGTTTTAATTACGCGGCCTGGGATATGTTCCGGGTTGCCGCTGAGAATAACATTGACTTATATACTGACACAGTGGCTGAGTTCATCAGGAAGTGTATAGGGGATGTGGTTCCCAAACTGACGATTAAAACCTATCCAAAACAAAAACCGTGGATAGACAGCATCTTTCACGCTAAACTGAGAATGCAAACCACCGCATTTAACGACGTCAAGGTGACTGGGAATATGGTTGAATACAAACAGTCCAGTTATGCCCTCCGTAAGGGAATCAAACAGGAAAAATGTCAGTACAGAGACAAAGAGAAGTTGCAATTCAACGACTCAGACACGAGACGTACGTGGCACGGACTCCAGACAATCCTGCCATGTCTTGGACACTGGCGTCTTGCTCCCGGACAAGCTAAACACCTTCTTTGCCCGCTTTGAGGATAACAGTGCCAACGACGCGGGCCGCTCCCGAGGACTGTGAGCTCTTGTTCTCTACGGCCGACGTGAGAAAGACATTTAAGCATGTTAACCCTAGCAAGGCTGCCAGCCCAGACGGCATCCCTAGCCGAGTCCTTAGAGCATTCAGAGACCAGCTGGCTGGAGTGTTTACAAATATATTCAGTCTCTCCCTATCCCAGTCTGTTGTTCCCACTTGCTTCAAGTTGTCCACCATTGTTCCTGTACCCAAGAAAGTGAAGGTAACTGAACTAAAATGAATATCGCGCAGTAGCACATCTGTCATCATGAAGTGCTTTGAGAGGCTAGTTGGATCATATCACCTCTACCTTAACTGACACCCTGGACCCACTGCAATTTGCATACCGCCCAATAGATCCACGGATGATGCAATGCACACTGCACACTGCACACTGCACTATCCCATCTGGACAAAAGGAATACATTTGTAAGAATGCTGTTCATAAACTACAGCTCATCACTAAGCTTGGGGTCCTGGGTCTGAACACCGCCCTGTGCAACTGGGTCCTGGACTTCCTGACAGTACGCCCCTAGGTGGTGAAGGTAGGAAAACACACCTCCACTACGCTGACCCTCTCAGGCCCCCTTCTGCACTCCCTGTTCACCCATGACTGCGTGGCCAAGCACGCCTCCAATTCGACCATTGCTACTCTGCCTTCTGGGATAGCCTAGTGGTTAGAGCGTTGGACTAGTAACCGAATGGTTGCAACTTCAATTCCCCGAGCTGACAAGGTACAAATCTGTCGTTCTGCCCCTGAACAGGCAGTTAACCCCACTGTTCCCCGGCCGTCATTGAAAATAAGAATTTGTTCTTAACTGACTTGCCTAGTTAAATAAAGGTTAAATAAAAAACACAAATAAAATCATCAGGTTTGCAGCGGGGAGGGCACAATGCAAATAGTCCGGGTAGCCATTTGATTACCTGTTCAGGAGTCTTATGGCTTGGGGGTTAAAAACTGTTGACAAGCCTTTTTGTCCTAGACTTGGCACTCCGGTACCACTTGCCATGCGGTAGTAGAGAGAACAGTCTATGACTGGGTTGGCTGGGGTCTTTGAAATTTTTTAGGGCCTTCCTCTGACACCGCTGGTGTAGAGGTCCTGAATGGCAGGAAGCTTGGCCCAGTGATGTACTGGTCCATTCGCACTACCCTCTGTAGTGCCTTGCGGTCGGAGGCCGAGCAGTTGCCGTGCCAGGCGGTGACGCAACCAGTCAGGATGCTCTCGATGTTGCAGCTGTAGAACCTTTTGAGGATCTGAGGGCCCTTTGGGATCACCTTTTCCTGTAGTCCACAATCATCTCCTTAGTCACGTGGAGGGATAGGTTGGTTTTCTGGCACCACCCGGCCAGGTCTCTGACCTCCTCCTATTTGTGGTTTCAATAAACATTAGAGATTAAAATAGTTTACATGTTGTCAACCATATAACCCAAACCAGTCTTTTTTGCTCCATAGTCATCTCTGAGGTTACCTACCTGGAAACTCATCTCTGAGGTTACCTAGCTGGAAACTCATCTCTGAGGTTACCTAGCTGGAAACTCATCTCTGAGGTTACCTAGCTGGAAACTCATCTCTGAGGTTACCTAGCTGGAAACTCATCTCTGAGGTTACCTTGCTGGAAACTCATCTCTGAGGTTACCTAGCTGGAAACTCATCTATGAGGTTACCTTGCTGGAAACTCATCTATGAGGTTACCTTGTTGGAAACCCATCTCTGAGGTTAACTTGCTGGAAACTCATCTATGAGGTTACCTTGCTGGAAACTCATCTCTGAGGTTACCTAGCTGGAAACTCATCTCTGAGGTTACCTTGCTGGAAACTCATCTCTGAGGTTACCTAGCTGGAAACTCATCTCTGAGGTTACCTAGCTGGAAACTCATCTCTGAGGTTACCTTGCTGGAAACTCATCTCTGAGGTTAACTTGCTGGAAACTCATCTATGAGGTTACCTTGCTGGAAACTCATCTCTGAGGTTACCTTGCTGGAAACTCATCTCTGAGGTTACCAAGCTGGAAACTCATCTCTGAGGTTACCTTGCTGGAAACTCATCTCTGAGGTTACCTAGCTGGAAACTCATCTCTGAGGATACCTAGCTGGAAACTCGTCTCTGAGGTTACCTAGCTGGAAACTCATCTCTGAGGATACCTTGCTGGAAACTCATCTCTGAGGTTACCAAGCTGGAAACTCATCTCTGAGGTTACCTAGCTGGAAACTCATCTCTGAGGTTACCTAGCTGGAAACTCATCTCTGAGGTTACCTAGCTGGAAACTCATCTCTGAGGATACCTAGCTGGAAACTCATCTCTGAGGTTACCTAGCTGGAAACTCATCTATGAGGTTACCTTGCTGGAAACCCATCTCTGAGGTTAACTTGCTGGAAACTCATCTCTGAGGTTACCTAGCTGGAAACTCGTCTCTGAGGTTACCTAGCTGGAAACTCATCTCTGAGGATACCTTGCTGGAAACTCATCTCTGAGGTTACCTAGCTGGAAACTCATCTCTGAGGTTACCTAGCTGGAAACTCATCTCTGAGGTTACCTAGCTGGAAACTCATCTCTGAGGTTACCTAGCTGGAAACTCATCTCTGAAAGGTGTGTATGTCAGTGAGAGAGTGTGTGTGTGTGCGTGTGCGTGTGCGTGTGCGTGTGTGTGTGTGTGTGTGTGTGTGAGAGAGAGAGAGAGATACAAGAATTGCGAGGAAGGGAGACAGGCTGAGTTGGTCATTGTGTTCAACGTATCGGTCTAAAGGGAGACTGAAAGCCAGTTGCTACGGTGCGCGTTACCCCCTTTAGATTGCTTCAGGTCTGCGCAAAAGCTGAACAGTGTCTGCAACTCTACAACCTTATCTCACTATTGGCTCCATCCCAAATGCCTTTGGGGTACTTGTCAAATGTAGCGCACTATGTGGGGGAATAGGGAGCCACTTGGGATGCAGGGTGTAATCTGTAACTCTCACAAACACTCGGAGTGATATTCTGAAGCATTCCAGCTAAAGGTCACAGGTCAGTGAAAGGAAATGAGCTTGGTTTGCGGTCTGAGGGTTACAGCCTGATGGGGGTGGTCCAGAGGTAGAACTAGGCTGTATGAAGGGGAGGGCAGATAGGTGGAGAAGGAGAGAGAGGAGGGATAGAGAGAGGAGAGATAGAGAGATAGAGAGAGGAGAGGAGGGATAGAGAGAGAGAGGAGAGGAGAGTTAGAGAGGGAGAGGAGGGAAGGAGAGAGAGGGCGAGGAGGGAGAGAGAGGAGGGATGGAGAGCAGGCCAAAGGAGGCTGAGAGAGGAGAGATAGAGAGGAGAGGAGAGATAGAGAGAGGAGAAGAGAGATAGAGAGAGGAGAGGAGAGATAGAGAGAGGAGAGGAGAGTTAGAGAGGGAAAGGAGGAAAGGAGAGAGAGGGCGAGGAGGGAGAGAGAGGAGGGATAGAGAGAGGAGAGGAGCGATAGAGAGAGGATAAAGCCCTCCTGTCCTATCTGCGCCCCCAAATAAGGTATTTCCTGAGCGTTAGCTACTGGGTGGTTTTATCCATTAACGTTAGCATTAGCTCCTGGGTGGTTTTATCCATTAACGTTAGCATTAGCTCCTGGGTGGTATTATCCATTAACGTTAGCATTAGCTCCTGGGTGGTATTATCCATTAACGTTAGCATTAGCTCCTGGGTGGTATTATCCATTAAGGTTAGCATTAGCTCCTGGGTGGTATTATCCATTAACGTTAGCATTAGCTCCTGGGTGGTATTATCCATTAACGTTAGCATTAGCTCCTGGGTGGTTTTATCCATTAACGTTAGCATTAGCTCCTGGGTGGTTTTATCCATTAATGTTAGCATTAGCTCCTGGGTGGTAACATCCAATAACATTAGCATTAGCTCCTGGGTGGTTTTATCGATTAATGTTAGCATTAGCTCCTGGGTGGTATTATCCATTAACGTTAGCATTAGCTCCTGGGTGGTTTTATCCATTAACGTTAGCATTAGCTCCTGGGTGGTTTTATCCATTAACGTTAGCATTAGCTCCTGGGTGGTTTTATCCATTAACGTTAGCATTAGCTCCTGGGTGGTATTAGCCATTAACGTTAACATTAGCTCCTGGTTGGCATTAGACTCTTTGATGTCCTGAAGGAGGGTGCGTCCCAAATGGCATCCTATTCCCATTGCAGTGCACTACTATTGACCAGAGCCCTATGGGCCCTTGTTTAAAACCTAGGATACGCACATAGAAAACACTCTGAAGTTTCTAAAACTGTTAAAATAATGTCTGTGAGTATAACAGAACTGATATGGCAGGCGAAAGAACCCGAGAAAAATCCATCCGGAAAGTGGAATTTGTATATGTCACAGTTTTTCCATTTACTTGCTATTCACTACAGAGGGATTTAGCTCCCAGATTGCAGTTCCTATGGCTTCCACTAGAGGTCAACAGTCTTTAGACATGGTTTCAGGCTTGTTTTTTGAAAAATAGCAGTTCTTCCTGGTGGACCATGAAGTGTCCTGTACTGTTTGGCGAGCGTGATTGTGTGCGCGCGCTTCGTTATTTACTTTTCTATTTAGCAGGTTATTTTCCGTCTGAAATATTATTGTTTATTTACATATTAGGGTAACAGAGGATTGGATAGAAACGTTGTTTGACTTGTTTCAACGAACTTTACAGGTACTTTTGGCCTTTGAGCAGGTGGATTACTGAACAAAACGCGCCAACCAAACTGAGTTTTTGGGATATAAAGAGGGACTTTATCGAACTAAAGGACCATTTATTGTGTAGCTGGGACCTTTGGGATTGCCATCAGAGGAAGATATTCATAAGTAAGCGATTTATTTTATCGTTTTGTGACAACTGTGTAGGTTATGAAATTATGATAATTGAAGAAGTATGCGTGGCACTGTCCTCAGACAATCAAATGCTATCAAATGCTAAAGGCTTTTTGAAATCTGACAACGTTGTTATATTAACAAGATTCTAAGGTAAATAATGGAGTACAACAATTGTATTTTCATGAATGTTTAATATTACTATATTTGTAATTTGAATTTGGCGCTTGAGGCTGAGGCAGTAAACCACAGAGGTAACCTGCATCCCTCATTTCCCCTCAATGGACCCTGCCTGGTCTAACTGCCTGAGTCCCTGTCTGAGTCCCTGTCTGGCCTAACTGTCTGAGTCCCTGTCTGGCCTATCTGCCTGAGTCCCTGTCTGGTCTAACTGCCTGAGTCCCTGCCTGAGTCCCTGTCTGGTCTAACTGCCTGAGTCCCTGTTGGTCTAACTGCCTGAGTCCCTGACTGAGTCCCTGTCTGGTCTAACTGCCTAAGTTCCTGTCTGGCCTAACTGCCTGAGGTCCTGTCTGGCCTAACTGCCTGAGTCCAACCTTGCCTAACTGACTGAGTCACTGTCTGGCCTAACTGCCGGAGTCCCTGTCTGGCCTAACTGCCTGGGTCCCTGCCTGAGTCCAACCTGGTCTAACTGTCTGAGTCCCTGTCTGGCCTATCTGCCTGAGTCCCTGTCTGGTCTAACTGCCTGAGTCCCTACCTGAGTCCCTGTCTGGTCTAACTGCCTGAGACCCTGTCTGGCCTAACTGCCTGAGTCCCTGCCTGAGTCCCTGCCTGATTCCAACCTGGTCTAATTGCCTGAGTCCCTGCCTGAGTCCCTGTCTGGTCTAACTGCCTGAGTCCCTGTCTAGTCTAACTGCTTGAGTCCCTGTCTGGCCTAACTGCCTGAGTCCCTGTCTGGTCTAACTGCCTGAGACCCTGTCTGGCCTAACTGCCTGAGTCCCTGCCTGAGTCCCTGCCTGATTCCAACCTGGTCTAATTGCCTGAGTCCCTGCATGAGTCCCTGTCTGGCCTATCTGCCTGAGTCCCTGTCTGGTCTAACTGCCTGAGACCCTGTCTGGCCTAACTGCCTGAGTCCCTGCCTGAGTCCCTGCCTGATTCCAACCTGGTCTAATTGCCTGAGTCCCTGCCTGAGTCCCTGTCTGGCCTATCTGCCTGAGTCCCTGTCTGGTCTAACTGCCTGAGTCCCTGCCTGAGTTTCTGTTGGTCTAACTGCCTGAGTCCCTGCCTGAGTCCCTGTCTGGTCTAACTGCCTAAGTTCCTATCTGGCCTAACTGCCTGAGTCCCTGTCTGGCCTAACTGCCTGAGTCCAACCTTGCCTAACTGACTGAGTCACTGTCTGGCCTAACTGCCGGAGTCCCTGTCTGGCCTAACTGCCTGGGTCCCTGCCTGAGTCCAACCTGGTCTAACTGTCTGAGTCCCTGTCTGGCCTAACTGCCTGAGTCCCTGTCTTCCCTAACTGCCTGAGTCCCTGCCTTGTCTAACTAACTGAGTCCCTCTCTGGTCTAACTTCCTGAGTCCCTGAGTCCCTGTCTTGTCTAACTGCCTGAGTCCCTGTCTGGCCTAACTGCCTGAGTCCCTGTCTTCCCTAACTGCCTGAGTCCCTGCCTTGTCTAACTAACTGAGTCCCTCTCTGGTCTAACTTCCTGAGTCCCTGCCTGAGTCCCTGTCTGGTCTAACTGCCTGAGTCCCTGTTGGTCTAACTGCCTGAGTCCCTGACTGAGTCCCTCTCTGGTCTAACTGCCTAAGTTCCTGTCTGGCCTAACTGCCTGAGTCCCTGTCTGGCCTAACTGCCTGAGTCCAACCTTGCCTAACTGACTGAGTCACTGTCTGGCCTAACTGCCGGAGTCCCTGTCTGGCCTAACTGCCTGGGTCCCTGCCTGAGTCCAACCTGGTCTAACTGTCTGAGTCCCTGTCTGGCCTAACTTCCTGAGTCCCTGTCTTCCCTAACTGCCTGAGTCCCTGCCTTGTCTAACTAACTGAGTCCCTCTCTGGTCTAACTTCCTGAGTCCCTGCCTGAGTCCCTGTCTGGTCTAACTGCCTGAGTCCCTGTCTGGTCTAACTGCCTGAGGTAACCTGCATCCCTCATTTCCCCTCAATGGACCCTGCCTGGTCTAACTGCCTGAGTCCCTGTCTGGTCTAACTGCCTGAGTCCCTGCCTGAGTCCCTGTCTGGTCTAACTGCCTGAGTCCCTGTCTAGTCTAACTGCTTGAGTCCCTGTCTGGCCTAACTGCCTGAGTCCCTGTCTGGTCTAACTGCCTGAGACCCTGTCTGGCCTAACTGCCTGAGTCCCTGCCTGAGTCCCTGCCTGATTCCAACCTGGTCTAATTGCCTGAGTCCCTGCCTGAGTCCCTGTCTGGCCTATCTGCCTGAGTCCCTGTCTGGTCTAACTGCCTGAGTCCCTGCCTGAGTCCCTGCCTGATTCCAACCTGGTCTAATTGCCTGAGTCCCTGCCTGAGTCCCTGTCTGGCCTATCTGCCTGAGTCCCTGTCTGGCCTAACTGCCTGGGTCCCTGCCTGAGTCCAACCTGGTCTAACTGTCTGAGTCCCTGTCTGGCCTATCTGCCTGAGTCCCTGTCTGGTCTAACTGCCTGAGTCCCTACCTGAGTCCCTGTCTGGTCTAACTGCCTGAGACCCTGTCTGGCCTAACTGCCTGAGTCCCTGCCTGAGTCCCTGCCTGATTCCAACCTGGTCTAATTGCCTGAGTCCCTGCCTGAGTCCCTGTCTGGTCTAACTGCCTGAGTCCCTGTCTAGTCTAACTGCTTGAGTCCCTGTCTGGCCTAACTGCCTGAGTCCCTGTCTGGTCTAACTGCCTGAGACCCTGTCTGGCCTAACTGCCTGAGTCCCTGCCTGAGTCCCTGCCTGATTCCAACCTGGTCTAATTGCCTGAGTCCCTGCATGAGTCCCTGTCTGGCCTATCTGCCTGAGTCCCTGTCTGGTCTAACTGCCTGATACCCTGTCTGGCCTAACTGCCTGAGTCCCTGCCTGAGTCCCTGCCTGATTCCAACCTGGTCTAATTGCCTGAGTCCCTGCCTGAGTCCCTGTCTGGCCTATCTGCCTGAGTCCCTGTCTGGTCTAACTGCCTGAGTCCCTGCCTGAGTTTCTGTTGGTCTAACTGCCTGAGTCCCTGCCTGAGTCCCTGTCTGGTCTAACTGCCTAAGTTCCTGTCTGGCCTAACTGCCTGAGTCCCTGTCTGGCCTAACTGCCTGAGTCCAACCTTGCCTAACTGACTGAGTCACTGTCTGGCCTAACTGCCGGAGTCCCTGTCTGGCCTAACTGCCTGGGTCCCTGCCTGAGTCCAACCTGGTCTAACTGTCTGAGTCCCTGTCTGGCCTAACTGCCTGAGTCCCTGTCTTCCCTAACTGCCTGAGTCCCTGCCTTGTCTAACTAACTGAGTCCCTCTCTGGTCTAACTTCCTGAGTCCCTGAGTCCCTGTCTTGTCTAACTGCCTGAGTCCCTGTCTGGCCTAACTGCCTGAGTCCCTGTCTTCCCTAACTGCCTGAGTCCCTGCCTTGTCTAACTAACTGAGTCCCTCTCTGGTCTAACTTCCTGAGTCCCTGCCTGAGTCCCTGTCTGGTCTAACTGCCTGAGTCCCTGTTGGTCTAACTGCCTGAGTCCCTGACTGAGTCCCTCTCTGGTCTAACTGCCTAAGTTCCTGTCTGGCCTAACTGCCTGAGTCCCTGTCTGGCCTAACTGCCTGAGTCCAACCTTGCCTAACTGACTGAGTCACTGTCTGGCCTAACTGCCGGAGTCCCTGTCTGGCCTAACTGCCTGGGTCCCTGCCTGAGTCCAACCTGGTCTAACTGTCTGAGTCCCTGTCTGGCCTAACTTCCTGAGTCCCTGTCTTCCCTAACTGCCTGAGTCCCTGCCTTGTCTAACTAACTGAGTCCCTCTCTGGTCTAACTTCCTGAGTCCCTGCCTGAGTCCCTGTCTGGTCTAACTGCCTGAGTCCCTGTCTGGTCTAACTGCCTGAGGTAACCTGCATCCCTCATTTCCCCTCAATGGACCCTGCCTGGTCTAACTGCCTGAGTCCCTGTCTGGTCTAACTGCCTGAGTCCCTGCCTGAGTCCCTGTCTGGTCTAACTGCCTGAGTCCCTGTCTAGTCTAACTGCTTGAGTCCCTGTCTGGCCTAACTGCCTGAGTCCCTGTCTGGTCTAACTGCCTGAGACCCTGTCTGGCCTAACTGCCTGAGTCCCTGCCTGAGTCCCTGCCTGATTCCAACCTGGTCTAATTGCCTGAGTCCCTGCCTGAGTCCCTGTCTGGCCTATCTGCCTGAGTCCCTGTCTGGTCTAACTGCCTGAGTCCCTGCCTGAGTCCCTGCCTGATTCCAACCTGGTCTAATTGCCTGAGTCCCTGCCTGAGTCCCTGTCTGGCCTATCTGCCTGAGTCCCTGTCTGGTCTAACTGCCTGAGTCCCTGCCTGAGTTTTTGTTGGTCTAACTGCCTGAGTCCCTGCCTGAGTCCCTGTCTGGTCTAACTGCCTAAGTTCCTGTCTGGCCTAACTGCCTGAGTCCCTGTCTGGCCTAACTGCCTGAGTCCAACCTTGCCTAACTGACTGAGTCACTGTCTGGCCTAACTGCCGGAGTCCCTATCTGGCCTAACTGCCTGGGTCCCTGCCTGAGTCCAACCTGGTCTAACTGTCTGAGTCCCTGTCTGGCCTAACTGCCTGAGTCCCTGCCTGAGTTTCTGTTGGTCTAACTGCCTGAGTCCCTGCCTGAGTCCCTGTCTGGTCTAACTGCCTGAGTCCCTGTCTAGTCTAACTGCTTGAGTCCCTGTCTGGCCTAACTGCCTGAGTCCCTGTCTGGTCTAACTGCCTGAGACCCTGTCTGGCCTAACTGCCTGAGTCCCTGCCTGAGTCCCTGCCTGATTCCAACCTGGTCTAATTGCCTGAGTCCCTGCCTGAGTCCCTGTCTGGCCTATCTGCCTGAGTCCCTGTCTGGTCTAACTGCCTGAGTCCCTGCCTGAGTCCCTGCCTGATTCCAACCTGGTCTAATTGCCTGAGTCCCTGCCTGAGTCCCTGTCTGGCCTATCTGCCTGAGTCCCTGTCTGGTCTAACTGCCTGAGTCCCTGCCTGAGTTTCTGTTGTTCTAACTGCCTGAGTCCCTGCCTGAGTCCCTGTCTGGTCTAACTGCCTAAGTTCCTGTCTGGCCTAACTGCCTGAGTCCCTGTCTGGCCTAACTGCCTGAGTCCAACCTTGCCTAACTGACTGAGTCACTGTCTGGCCTAACTGCCGGAGTCAATGTCTGGCCTAACTGCCTGGGTCCCTGCCTGAGTCCAACCTGGTCTAACTGTCTGAGTCCCTGTCTGGCCTAACTGCCTGAGTCCCTGTCTTCCCTAACTGCCTGAGTCCCTGCCTTGTCTAACTAACTGAGTCCCTCTCTGGTCTAACGTCCTGAGTCCCTGAGTCCCTGTCTTGTCTAACTGCCTGAGTCCCTGTCTGGAGTAACTGCCTGAGTCCCTGTCTTCCCTAACTGCCTGAGTCCCTGCCTTGTCTAACTAACTGAGTCCCTCTCTGGTCTAACTTCCTGAGTCCCTGCCTGAGTCCCTGTCTGGTCTAACTGCCTGAGTCCCTGTCTGGTCTAACTGCCTGAGGTAACCCGCATCCCTCATTTCCCCTCAATGGACCCTGCCTGGTCTAACTGCCTGAGTCCCTGTCTGGTCTAACTGCCTGAGTCCCTGCCTGAGTCCCTGTCTGGTCTAACTGCCTGAGTCCCTGTCTCGTCTAACTGCTTGAGTCCCTGTCTGGCCTAACTGCCTGAGTCCCTGTCTGGTCTAACTGCCTGAGACCCTGTCTGGCCTAACTGCCTGAGTCCCTGCCTGAGTCCCTGCCTGATTCCAACCTGGTCTAATTGCATGAGTCCCTGCCTGAGTCCCTGTCTGGCCTATCTGCCTGAGTCCCTGTCTGGTCTTAACTGCCTGAGTCCCTGCCTGAGTCTCTGTTGGTCTAACTGCCTGAGTCCCTGCCTGAGTCCCTGTCTGGTCTAACTGCCTAAGTTCCTGTCTGGCCTAACTGCCTGAGTCCCTGCCTGAGTCCCTGCCTGATTCCAACCTGGTCTAATTGCCTCAGTCCCTGCCTGAGTCCCTGTCTGGCCTATCTGCCTGAGTCCCTGTCTGGTCTAACTGCCTGAGTCCCTGCCTGAGTCTCTGTTGGTCTAACTGCCTGAGTCCCCGCCTGAGTCCCTGTCTGTTCTAACTGCCTAAGTTCCTGTCTGGCCTAACTGCCTGAGTCCCTGTCTGGCCTAACTGCCTGAGTCCAACCTTGCCTAACTGACTGAGTCACTGTCTGGCCTAACTGCCTGAGTCCCTGTCTGGCCTAACTGCCGGAGGCCCTGTCTGGCCTAACTGCCTGGGTCCCTGCCTGAGTCCAACCTGGTCTAACTGTCTGAGTCCCTGTCTGGCCTAACTGCCTGAGTCCCTGTCTTCCCTAACTGCCTGAGTCCCTGCCTTGTCTAACTAACTGAGTCCCTCTCTGGTCTAACTTCCTGAGTCCCTGAGTCCCTGTCTTGTCTAACTGCCTGAGTCCCTGTCTGTCCTAACTGCCTGAGTCCCTGTCTTCCCTAACTGCCTGAGTCCCTGCCTTGTCTAACTAACTGAGTCCCTCTCTGGTCTAACTTCCTGAGTCCCTGCCTGAGTCCCTGTCTGGTCTAACTGCCTGAGGTAACCTGCATTCCTCATTTCCCCTCAATGGACCCTGCCTGGTCTAACTGCCTGAGTCCCTGTCTGGCCTAACTGCCTGAGTCCCTGTCTTCCCTAACTGCCTGAGTCCCTGCCTTGTCTAACTAACTGAGTCCCTCTCTGGTCTAACTTCCTGAGTCCCTGAGTCCCTGTCTTGTCTAACTGCCTGAGTCCCTGTCTGGCCTAACTGCCGGAGGCCCTGTCTGGCCTAACTGCCTGGGTCCCTGCCTGAGTCCAACCTGGTCTAACTGTCTGAGTCCCTGTCTGGCCTAACTGCCTGAGTCCCTGTCTTCCCTAACTGCCTGAGTCCCTGCCTTGTCTAACTAACTGAGTCCCTCTCTGGTCTAACTTCCTGAGTCCCTGAGTCCCTGTCTTGTCTAACTGCCTGAGTCCCTGTCTGGCCTAACTGCCTGAGTCCCTGTCTTCCCTAACTGCCTGAGTCCCTGCCTTGTCTAACTAACTGAGTCCCTCTCTGGTCTAACTTCCTGAGTCCCTGCCTGAGTCCCTGTCTGGTCTAACTGCCTGAGTCCCTGTCTGGTCTAACTGCCTGAGGTAACCTGCATCCCTCATTTCCCCTCAATGGACCCTGCCTGGTCTAACTGCCTGAGTCCCTGTCTGGTCTAACTGCCTGAGTCCCTGCCTGAGTCCCTGTCTGGTCTAACTGCCTGAGTCCCTGTCTCGTCTAACTGCTTGAGTCCCTGTCTGGCCTAACTGCCTGAGTCCCTGTCTGGTCTAACTGCCTGAGACCCTGTCTGGCCTAACTGCCTGAGTCCCTGCCTGAGTCCCTGCCTTATTCCAACCTGGTCTAATTGCCTGAGTCCCTGCCTGAGTCCCTGTCTGGCCTATCTGCCTGAGTCCCTGTCTGGTCTTACTGCCTGAGTTCCTGCCTGAGTCTCTGTTGGTCTAACTGCCTGAGTCCCTGCCTGAGTCCCTGTCTGGTCTAACTGCCTAAGTTCCTGTCTGGCCTAACTGCCTGAGTCCCTGCCTGAGTCCCTGCCTGATTCCAACCTGGTCTAATTGCCTGAGTCCCTGCCTGAGTCCCTGTCTGGCCTATCTGCCTGAGTCCCTGTCTCGTCTAACTGCCTGAGTCCCTGCCTGAGTCTCTGTTGGTCTAACTGCCTGAGTCCCTGCCTGAGTCCCTGTCTGGTCTAACTGCCTAAGTTCCTGTCTGGCCTAACTGCCTGAGTCCCTGTCTGGCCTAACTGCCTGAGTCCAACCTTGCCTAACTGACTGAGTCACTGTCTGGCCTAACTGCCGGAGTCCCTGTCTGGCCTAACTGCCTGGGTCCCTGCCTGAGTCCAACCTGGTCTAACTGTCTGAGTCCCTGTCTGGCCTAACTTCCTGAGTCCCTGTCTTCCCTAACTGCCTGAGTCCCTGCCTTGTCTAACTAACTGAGTCCCTCTCTGGTCTAACTTCCTGAGTCCCTGTCTGGCCTAACTGCCTGAGTCCCTGCCTTGTCTAACTAACTGAGTCCCTCTCTGGTCTAACTTCCTGAGTCCCTGATTCCCTGTCTTGTCTAACTGCCTGAGTCCCTGTCTGGCCTAACTGCCTGAGTCCCTGTCTTCCCTAACTGCCTGAGTCCCTGCCTTGTCTAACTAACTGAGTCCCTCTCTGGTCTAACTTCCTGAGTCCCTGCCTGAGTCCCGAAGACTTCCGGCGCCGACAGAGATGGCAGCCTCGCTTCACGTTCTCAGCAAACCATGCAGTATTTTGTTTTTTTATGTATTATTTCTTACATTGTTACCCCGGGAAATATTAAGTTTTATTACATACAACCGGGAGGAACTATTGGATATAAGAGCAACGTCAACTTACCAACATTACGACCAGGAATACGACTTTCCCAAAGAGGATTCTCGGTTTGTTACCCCAGCCTGGACAATAGAATGGATAGCACCCGGCGACTCAAAACGGCGGCGCCGGAGAAGAGGGAAACGGGCCGGTCTTTGGTCAAGCTACGCCGACGGGCGATCGTGCACCTCTCCCGAGTATTTTAATCGCCAATGTACAGTCTCTTGACAACAAAGTAGACGAAATCAGATCAAGGGTTGCCTTTCAGAGAGACATCCGAGACTGCAACGTTCTTTGCTTCACGGAAACATGGCTCACTCAGGACACGTTATCTGAGTCGGTACAGCCACCTGGTTTCTCCACGCATTGCGCCGACAGAAACAAACATCTCTCTGGTAAGAAGAAGGGCGGGGTGTGTGTCTTATGATTAACGAGACGTGGTGTGATCATAACAACATACAGGAACTCAAGTCCTTTTGTTCACCTGACATAGAATTCATTACAATCAAATGCAGACCGCATTATCTACCAAGAGAATTCTCCTCGATTATAGTCACAGCCGTGTACATCCCCCCTCAAGCTGATACATCGACGGCACTGAAAGAAATTCATCGGACTCTATGTAAACTGGAAACCACATATCCTGAGGCTGCATTTATTGTGGCTGGGGATTTTAATAAGGCTAATTTAAGAACAAGGCTCCTGAAATTTTACCAGCATATCGAATGTGCCACCAGGGCTGGTAAAATCCTGGACCACTGTTATTCCAACTTCCGTGATGCATACAAGGCTATTCTCCGCCCTCCTTTCGGCAAGTCTGACCATGACTCCATTTTGTTGCTCCCAGCCTACAAACAGAAACTAAAACAGGAAAAGCCCGTTCTCAGGTCTGTTCAACGCTGGTCCGACCAATCTGATTCCATGCTGCAAGATTGCTTCGAGCACGTGGACTGGGATATGTTCCGAATAGCATCTGACAACAACATTGATGTATACGCTGATTCGGTGAGCGAGTTTATTAGCAAGTGCATTGGTGATGTTGTACCCATAGCAAATATTAAAACCTTCCCCAACCAGAAACTGTGGATTGATGGCAGCATTCGCAAAAACTGAAAGCGCGAACCACTGCTTTTAACCAGGTAAGGCTACCGGAAACATGACTGAATACTAACAGTGTAGCTATTCCCTCCGCAAGGCAATCAAACAAGCTAAGCGCCAATATAGAGACAAAGTAGAGTCACAATTCAACGGCTCAGACACAAGAGGAATGTGGCAGGGTCTACAGTCAATCACGGACTACAAAAAGAAAACCATCCCGTCCGCGGACCATGACGCCCTGCTCCCAGACAAACTAAACAACTTCTTTGCTCGCTTTGAGGACAATACAGTGCCACCGACACGCCAGCTACCAAAACCCGCGGGCTCACCTTCACCGCAGCCAATGTGAGAAAAACATTTAAATGTGTTAACCCTCGCAAGGCTGCCGCCCAGATGGCATCCCTGGCCGTGTCCTCAGAGCATGCGCAGACCAGCTGGCTGGTGTGTTTATGGACATATTCAATCAGTCCCTATCCCAGTCTGCTGTTCCCACATGCTTCAAGAGGGCCACCATTGTTCCTGTTCCCAAGAAAGCTAAGGTGACTGAGCTAAATGACTATCGCCCGTAGCACTCACTTCCGTCATCATGAAGTGCTTTGAGAGATTAGTCAAGGATCATATCACCTCCATCCTGCCAGACACCCTGGACCCACTCCAATTTGCTTACCGTCCCAATAGGTCCACAGACGACGCAATCGCAATCACACTGCATACTGCCCTAACCCATCTGGACAAGAGGAATACTTATGTAAGAATGCTGTTCATCGACTACAGCTCAGCATTTAACACCATAGTTCCCTCCAAGCTCGTCATTAAGCTCGAGACCCTGGGTCTCGACCCAGCCCTGTGCAACTGGGTCCTGGACTTCCTGACGGGCCGGTCCCAGGTGGTGAGGGTAGGAAACAACATCTCCACCCCGCTGATCCTCAACACTGGGGCCCAACAAGGGTGCGTTCTCAGCCCTCTCCTGTACTCCCTGTTTACCCATGACTGCGTGGCCAAGCACGCATCCAACTCAATCATCAAGTTTGCTGACGACACTACAGTGGTAGGCTTGATTACCAACAACGACGAGATGGCCTACAGAGAGGAGGTGAGGGCCCTCGGAGTGTGGTGTCAGGAAAATAACCTCTCACTCAATGTCAGCAAAACAAAGGAGATGATCGTGGACTTCAGGAAACAGGAGAGGGAGCACCCCCCTATCCACATCGAGGGGACAGTAGTGGAGAAGGTGGAAAGTTTTAAGTTCCTCGGCGTACACATCACGGACAAACTGAATTGGTCCACCCACACAGGCACAATCGAGAGCATCCTGTCGGGCTGTATCACCGCCTGGTACGGCAACTGCTCCGCCCACAACCGTAAGGCTCTCCAGAGGGTAGTGAGGACTGCACAGCGCATCACCGGGGGTAAACTACCTGCCCTCCAGGACACCTACACCACCCGATGTCACAGAAAGGCCAAAAAGATCATCAAGGACAACAACCACCCAAGCCACTGCCTGTTCACCCCGCTATCATCTAGAAGGCGAGGTCAGTACAGGTGCATCAAAGCTGGGACAGAGAGACTAAAAAACTTCTACCTCAAGGCCATCAGACTGTTAAACAGCCATCACTAACATTGAGTGGCTGCTGCAGACATACTGACTTAAATCTCTAGCCACTTTAAACATAGGAATTGGATGTAACAAATGTATCACTAGCCACGTTAAACAATTTTGTATATAATGTTTACGTATCCGACATACTCATATCAAATGTATACACTGTACTCTAAACCATCTACTGTATCTTGCCTATGCCGTTCGGCCATCGACCCAAATCTCTAGCCACTTTAATAATTATAATTGGATGAAATAAGGTATCACTAGCCACTTTAAACAATGCCATTTATGATGTTTACATATACTACATTACTCATCTCATATATATGTGTATATACTGTACTCCATACCATCTACTGCATCTTGCCTATGCCGGTCAGCCATCACTCATCCATATATTTATATGTACATACTCGTATTCATTCCTTTACTCTTGTGTGTATAAGGTAGTTGTTGTGAATTTGTTAGATTACTTGTTAGATACAACTGCATGGTCGGAACTAGAAGCACAAGCATTTCGCTACACTCGCATTAACATCTGCTAACCATGTGTATGTGACAAATCAAATTCCCTGTCTGGTCTAACTGCCTGAGGTAACCTGCATCCCTCATTTCCCCTCAATGGACCCTGCCTGGTCTAACTGCCTGAGTCCCTGTCTGAGTCCCTGTCTGGCCTATCTGCCTGAGTCCCTGTCTGGTCTAACTGCCTGAGTCCCTGCCTGAGTCCCTGTCTGGTCTAACTGCCTGAGTCCCTGTCTGGCCTAACTGCCTGAGTCCCTGTCTGGTCTAACTGCCTGAGTCCCTGTCTGGTCTAACTGCCTGAGACCATGTCTGGTCTACCTGCCTGAGTCACTGCCTGAGTCCCTGTTGGTCTAACTGCCTGAGTCCCTGCCTGAGTCTCTGTCTGGTCTAACTGCCTGAGTCCCTGTCTGGTCTAACTGCCTGAGTCCCTGTCTGGCCTAACTGCCTGAGTCCCTGTCTGGTCTAACTGCCTGAGACCCTGTCTGGTCTACCTGCCTGAGTCCCTATCTTTTCTAACTGCCTGAGTCCCTGTCTGGCCTAACTGCCTGAGTCCCTGCCTGAGTCCAACCTGGTCTAATTGCCTGAGTCCCTGCCTGAGTCCCTGTCTGGTCTAACTGCCTGAGTCCCTGTCTGGTCTAACTGCCTGAGTCCCTGTCTGGCCTAACTGCCTGAGTCCCTGTCTGGTCTAGCTGCCTGAGTCCCTGATCCCCACAGCTCCTGATCACCACATTGTAGACTGCTGGGTGGATTGGGGGAGATAGAGACTGTCTCCATTCACCCTTGTACATATAAACCCTGCATTTACCAGGGTTCTTTAAACCTACAGTTTCTCATTAATGTCTTGTCTCCATTCACCCTTGTACATATAAACCCTGCGTATACCAGGGTTCTTTAATTCTAGAGTTTCTCATGAATGGTGTGTCTCCAGACATCCTTCCTAACCCATCAAATGGTGTGTTATCATGTTCCCATTAGACAGTGTTTTCTAGAACAAATAAACAGGGTCTAGGGAAGTGTTATGGTACAGAATTGTATGGCTGTGATACGGTTGGAGACAGGACGTGTTATGATTAGATAGAGGTGGTGTTATGGTTAGATAGAGGTGGTGCTATGGTTAGATAGAGGTGGCGTTATGGTTAGATAGAGGTGGTTTTATGGTTAGATAGAGGTGGTGTTATGGCTATATGGTTCATTATGGTTAGATAGAGGTGGTGTTATGGCTATATGGTTCATTATGGTTAGATAGAGGTGGTGTTATGGTTAGATAGAGGTGGTGTTATGGTTAGATAGAGGTGGTGTTATGGCTATATGGTTCATTATGGTTAGATAGAGGTGGTGTTATGGCTATATGGTTCATTACGGTTAGATAGAGGTGGTGTTATGGCTATATGGTTCATTATGGTTAGATAGAGGTGGTGTTATGGTTAGATCAAGGTGGTGTTGTGGTTAGATAGAGGTGGTGTTATGGCTATATGGTTCATTATGGTTAGATAGAGTTGGTGTTATGGTTAGATAGAGGTGGTGTTATGTCTAGATAGAGGTGGTGTTATGGCTATATGGTTCATTATGGTTTGATAGAGGTTGTGTTATGGTTAGATAGAGGTGGTGTTATGGTTAGATAGAGGTGGTGTTATGGCTATATGGTTCATTATGGTTAGATAGAGGTGGTGTTATGGCTATATGGTTCATTATGGTTAGATAGAGGTGGTGTTATGGCTATATGGTTCATTATGGTTAGATAGAGGTGGTGTTATGGCTATATGGTTCATTATGGTTAGATAGAGGTGGTTTTATGGTTAGATATAGGTGGTGTTATGGCTATATGGTTCATTATGGTTAGATAGAGGTGGTGTTATGGTTAGATAGAGGTAGTGTTACGGTTAGATAGAGGTGGTTTTATGGTTAGATAGAGGTGGTGTTATGGTTAGATAGAGGTGGTTTTATGGTTAGATAGAGGTGGTTTTATGGTTAGATAGAGGTGGTGTTATGGTTAGATAGAGGTGGTGTTATGGTTAGATAGAGGTGGTTTTATGGTTAGATAGAGGTGGTTTTATGGTTAGATAGAGGTGGTGTTATGGTTAGATAGAGGTGGTGTTATGGTTAGATAGAGGTGGTGTTATGGCTATATGGTTCATTATGGTTAGATAAAGGTTGTGTTATGGTTAGATAGAGGTGGTGTTATGGCTATATGGTTCATTATGGTTAGATAGAGGTGGTGTTATGGTTAGATAGAGGTGGTGTTATGGCTATATGGTTCATTATGGTTAGATAGAGGTGGTGTTATGGCTATATGGTTCATTATGGTTAGATAGAGGTGATGTTATGGCTATATGGTCTATTATGGTTAGATAGAGGTGGTGTTATGGTTGGATAGAGGTGGTGTTATGGTTAGATAGAGGTGGTGTTATGGCTATATGGTTCATTATGGTTAGATAGAGGTGGTGTTATGGGTAGATAGAGGTGGTGTTATGGCTATATGGTTCATTATGGTTAGATAGAGGTGGTGTTATGGTTGGATAGAGGTGGTGTTATGGTTAGATAGAGGTGGTGTTATGGCTATATGGTTCATTATGGTTAGATAGAGGTGGTGTTATGGTTAGATAGAGGTGGTGTTATGGCTATATGGTTCATTATGGTTAGATAGAGGTGGTGTTATGGTTAGATAGAGGTGGTGTTATGGTTAGGTAGAGGTGGTGTTATGGCTATATGGTTCATTATGGTTAGATAGAGGTGGTGTTATGGTTGGATGTCTTTATGGTCTGTTACTCTTCACGAGGTCTCTAAGAGGGTCTAACAGGGGGTCACCAGAGGTCATGGTGTCAGGAGTCAGTTGGCTGTGACACGAGAGGCAACCCCGACCAATGACCTGTCTCGACCCCACACTGTGGAAACCCAGCAGGCCAATTAGCAGGCTTCGTACTCAGGAATGTGGGAAAATCTCAACCCCACGGAGACCTATGTCCGTCTGAACACTCCGCTCAGAGATGGCTGATAGCTCCAGCTGAATGAACTCCATGAAGCCAACCAGCTGCCCACCAGCTCACTGCTATATATATATATATATATATATATATACACTGCCGATGTCATCTACTGTTAGACATCTGAGAGGTCCAGTCACGATCTACAGTACAAGTGATTGGATAACTAGGCTACCCATGAACACACAACTCAGTGACACAACTCAGAGTCTATACTGACTTGATTGTTATCTGCGTTTGGACAGGTGACAGCTGTAATCACTCTTTGTCTCATTTCTTACGTGGCACAAATCTCATTGAAACTGATACATTGTCTCTGTGGCTGGACTGGAGGGACTGGATGGCTGTCCGAGAATGCCATGGCTCTGCTCTGGGACCCAGCCTACCCCTCATACCCTGCAGCTCTGCTCTTGGACCCTTTCTACCCCTCATGCCCCGCAGCTCTGCTCTGGGACCCATTCTACCCCTCATGCCCCGCAGCTCTGCTCTGGGACCCAGTCTACCCCTCATGCCCCGCAGCTCTGCTCTGGGACCCAGTCTACCCCTCATACCCTGCTGCTCTGCTCTGGGACCCAGTCTACCCCTCATACCCTGCTGCTCTGGGACCCAGTCTACCCCTCATACCCTCCTGCTCTGCTCTGGGACCCAGTCTACCCCTCATACCCTGCTGCTCTGCTCTGCTCTGGGACCCAGTCTACCCCTCATACCCTCCTGCTCTGCTCTGGGACCCAGTCTACCCCTCATACCCTGCTGCTCTGCTCTGCTCTGGGACCCAGTCTACCCCTCATACCCTGCTGCTCTGCTCTGGGACCCAGTCTACCCCTCATACCCCGCTGCTCTGCTCTGGGACCCAGTCTACCCCTCATACCCTGCAGCTCTGCTCTGGGACCCAGTCTACCCCTCATACCCTGCTGCTCTGCTCTGCTCTGGGACCCAGTCTACCCTCTCATACCCTGCTGCTCTGCTCTGGGACCCAGTCTACCCCTCATACCCTGCTGCTCTGGGACCCAGTCTACCCCTCATACCCTCCTGCTCTGCTCTGGGACCCAGTCTACCCCTCATACCCTGCTGCTCTGCTCTGCTCTGGGACCCAGTCTACCCCTCATACCCCGCTGCTCTGCTCTGGGACCCAGTCTACCCCTCATACCCTGCAGCTCTGCTCTGGGACCCAGTCTACCCCTCATACCCTGCTGCTCTGCTCTGCTCTGGGACCCAGTCTACCCCTCATACCCTGCAGCTCTGCTCTGTGACCCAGTCTACCCCTCATACCCTGCAGCTCTGCTCTGCTCTGGGACCCAGTCTACCCCTCATACCCTGCAGCTCTGCTCTGGGACCCAGTCTACCCCTCATACCCTGCTGCTCTCAGACACGGTGTTATGATAGGTTGTTTCTGTGTCCAACAGGCTATTGTGATTGGCTGTTATCTATACAGGGCATTTGATTGGTCGTCTTCTAACCATCAGGCTATTGTGATTGGCTGTTATCTGTCCAGGCCAGGCCATGGTCCAGGCGAGTGAGTGTGAGTGTGTGTATGTTTGTGTGATTTTTGGTGTGTTAAACTCAGGCGCCACCCCCTTATCTGTTTTAACAGTGGCCATTTACCAAGCAGGGTTAGACAGCAGGAGAAGACGCCTGTCTCTTCCACAGCGGTCTGAACGTGTGTGACGCCACCGTGTTGACAGACAGACAGACAAACGGCCTTCTAACAGCCGTAGGGAGAAATGTTTCTGTACAGGAGAGTTGAAGATAAGCTCACACATAATGACCTGGATATCAACTTTTGACAGGGCTGTGCATCCCAAATCTCACCCTATTACTACCTACATTGTGCAAGGGCCAATCAAAAGTAGTGCACTATATATAGGAGGTAGGGTGCCATTTGGGATGCAGGACATGGACACTTAGCCTGTTCTGTTCTCCAAACAAAGTACAACAAGCAGGAGCATTCATGACTGCAGACTGGTCACGTATTTGCCGGCCAGGCAAGATGAAAGGGGGAACAGGGAAATAGATTAATATTAGATCCTTAAAAAAAACATGATGGTGCAGAAACACTCCTGGAGCAGGAATGACCTTCCATACCAAAGAGCTCAGAGTTCTATAATATAAAGAACAAGGGCAGAGGATTCCCGTTTTCTGAATTCTCATTTTGTAGCTGTGAAAAAAGAGAGGAGAAGTGGCAGGGAGCTCAGAGACAGAGACAGAGACAGAGAGAGAGAGAGAGAGAGACAGAGACAGAGAGAGAGAGAGAGAGAGAGAGAGAGAGAGAGACAGTCCCCTGACTGTAGGTACCTTCATTACTGTGTTCAGGTTAACACCAGAAGGAGAGACCAGTTCAACACCAAAGAGAGAGACCAGTTCAACACCAGAGAGAGAGACCAGGTTAACACCAGAGAGAGAGACCAGGTTAACACCAGAGAGAGAGACCAGGTTAACACCAGAGAGAGAGACAAGTTCAACACCAGAGAGAGAGACCAGGTTAACACCAGAGAGAGAGACCAGTTCAACACCAGAGAGAGAGACCAGGTTAACACCAGAGAGAGAGACCAGGTTAACACCAGAGAGAGAGACCAGTTCAACACCAGAGAGAGAGACCAGTTCAACACCAGAGAGAGAGACCAGTTCAACACCAGAGAGAGAGACCAGGTTAACACCAGAGAGAGAGACCAGGTTAACACCAGAGAGAGAGACCAGTTCAACACCAGAGAGAGAGACCAGGTTAACACCAGAGAGAGATACCAGGTTAACACCAGAGAGAGAGACCAGTTCAACACCAGAGAGAGAGACCAGTTCAACACCAGAGAGAGAGACCAGGTTAACACCAGAGAGAGAGACCAGGTTAACACCAGAGAGAGAGACCAGGTTAACACCAGAGAGAGAGACCAGGTTAACACCAGAGAGAGAGACCAGGTTAACACCAGAGAGAGAGAGACCAGGTCAACACCAGAGAGAGAGACCAGGTTAACACCAGAGAGAGAGACCAGGTTAACACCAGAGAGAGAGACCAGTTCAACACCAGAGAGAGAGACCAGGTTAACACCAGAGAGAGAGACTACTATAATACTATGTTATTATATCAGAGTCAGGAGCAGGGGAAGACTCATACTATCTCATTATATCAGAGTCAGGAGCAGGGGAAGACTCATACTATCTCATTATATCAGAGTCAGGAACCGGAGCAGAAGCAGGAGAGAGAGTGAGAGAGAGAGAGAGAGAGAGAGAGAGAGAGAGAGAGAGAGAGAGAGAGAGAGAGAGAGAGAGAGAGAAGACAGAGAGAGAAGACAGAGAGAGAGAGAGAGAGAGAGAGAGAGAGAGAGAGAGAGAGAGAGAGAGAGAGAGAGAGAGAGAGAGAAAGAGAGAGAGAAATGGAGTCTCTTGGATGGGTGGATTACCCATTGATGGCTGAAGGTGCCTGGGTCACCTCTGGATGACTTGGGCAGGAGGTGGTGGAGGGGCCACAGCATGACCTAGCAATCTTTCTCATTATCTCCCTCTGTCATTCTCTCTCTTTCTCTCTCCCTGCCCCTCTTCTCTCCTCAGTGCTGAGACAATGTTATCTCCTCTGACCTTCCTAACTCACCTAGAGAAAACCCCTAGACAGCCCAGTCACCTCAGTTCTTCTCCCTCTCTCATTTAACACTGTCACATCCTGCTATCCTAGGAACAGAAAACATGCTACCCTGGGTATAATCACTAACATTGAAACATCCATGCATAATCATTAACCAGACATGGAGTTGTGAGTTAGCCCAGGCCTACATCTAAACTCTTGACATCCAAAGACCAACATACTTCCGTGCTGTATTCCCTCCTGTCTACACAGAAATACCCTAAAGAACCAGCAACACTTCTGGATATCTAGATATGGCCTTTTACCTCCTCTGGCTTCATTGATTGACTAGAACCCAAGTTAACTTTCTATCTCAATCCTTCTTACAAATTCCCCGTGTCTAACTGACTGCCTATAAATATCATTCAGAACCTAGCTCTCTCTATCCCTCCTCTCTCCTTCCCCCTTCTCTCTCTATCCCTCCTCTCTCTATCCCCCTTCTCTCTCTATCCCCCTTCTCTCTCTATCCCTCCTCTCTCTATCCCTCCTCTCTCTATCCCCCTTCTCTCTCTATCCCTCCTCTCTCTATCCCCCTTCTCTCTCCATCCCTTCTCTCTCCATCCCCCTTCTCTCTATCCCCCTTCTCTCTCTATCCCTCCTCTCTCCTTCCCCCTTCTCTCTCTATCCCTCCTCTCTCTATCCCCCTTCTCTCTCTATCCCTCCTCTCTCCTTCCCCTTCTCTCTCCATCCCTCCTCTCTCCATCCCCTTCTCTCTCTATCCCTCCTCTCTCCATCCCCTTCTCTCTCTATCCCTCCTCTCTCTATCCCCTTCTCTCTCCATCCCTTCTCTCTCCATCCCCCTTCTCTCTCTATCCCCTTCTCTCTCTATCCCTCCTCTCTCCTTCCCCTTCTCTCTCTATCCCTCCTCTCTCCATCCCCCTTCTCTCTCTATCCCTCCTCTCTCCTTCCCCTTCTCTCTCTATCCCTCCTCTCTCTATCCCCTTCTCTCTCTATCCCTCCTCTCTCCTTCCCCTTCTCTCTCCATCCCTTCTCTCTCCATCCCCTTCTCTCTCTATCCCCTTTCTCTCTCTATCCCTCCTCTCTCCTTCCCCCTTCTCTCTCTATCCCTCCTCTCTCTATCCCCCTTCTCTCTCTATCCCTCCTCTCTCCTTCCCCTTCTCTCTCCATCCCTCCTCTCTCCATCCCCCTTCTCTCTCTATCCCTCCTCTCTCTATCCCCTTTCTCTCTCCATCCCTCCTCTCTCCTTCCCCCTTCTCTCTCCATCCCTTCTCTCTCCATCCCCCTTCTCTCTCTATCCCTCCTCTCTCTACCCCCTTCTCTCTCTATCCCTCCTCTCTCCTTCCCCCTTCTCTCTCTATCCCTCCTCTCTCTATCCCCTTCTCTCTCTATCCCTCCTCTCTCCTTCCCCCTTCTCTCTCCATCCCTCCTCTCTCCATCCCCCTTCTCTCTCTATCCCTCCTCTCTCCATCCCCCTCCTCTCTCTATCCCCCTTCTCTCTCTATCCCTCCTCTCTCCATCCCCCTTCTCTCTCCATCCCTCTTCTCCCACTCCATCCCTCTTCTCAATTCAACGGGCTTCATGGGAAACATGTGCTTTACATTGTCAAAGCATGTGAAATAAACAAAATCCAAAACAACAACAACAAAAACCAACAAAGCGAATTTAACAAAAGAAAAATAACAACAAACGGACATGAACAGTAAATATTACAAACACAAAAGGTTGAGGCTCTGTAGGGTCTGTTTGGGTTTGTGAACAGAGCCCCAGGACCAGATGGCTGAGTAGACTCTTCTCCAGGTTAGTCTCTTTGCAGGTTAGGGCTTGTGATGGAACGTTTCACGTCTCTTTTCTGGATTTTCATAACTAGCGGGTATCAGCCTATTTCTGCTCTGCGTGCATTATGGGGTTTTGGGTTGTACTCTGAGGATTTTTTTTTTGCAGTGTCTCAATTGGGTCTTTTCTCTTATTTAGCGAATTCTTGGTTGGTGAGTGGATCCCAAGACCTGACAGCCATAAAGGACAATGGGTTCTTTAACTGACTCAAGTATTTTTTAGCCAGATCCTAATTGGGATGTTGAGTTTTATGTTCCTTTTGATGGCATAGAAGGCCCTTCTGGCCTTGTCGCTCAGATCATTCACAGCCTTGAGGAAGTTACCTGTGGCGCTGATGTTTAGGCCGAGGTATGTATCGTTTTTTTGTGTAGGCCCTCCTTGGTTGGGGACAGAAGCACCAGATCATCAACAAACAGTAGACATTTGACTTTGAGATTCTAGTAGGGTGAGGCCAGGTGCTGCAGACTGTTCTAGTCCCCTCGCCAATTCATTGACATATATAATGAAGAGGGTGGGGCTCAAGCTACATCCCTGTCTCACCCCACGGAGGGAAAAAATCAGTGTGTTTATTAACAATTTTGACTGCTCTTTCTATCCCTCTTTCTAACGGGTCTAACTAACTGTCAGGGCCTGTCCAGTTTACCTCTGGGTCGTCCTGTCCTGTTTTGTTCTGAAATTTAATGGCCCATAGTTCCTTGTGGGCCTGTCTCCCATAAAACCAAGATGTGCGTCCCAAACGACACCCTATTCAACTGGTCAAAAGAAGTGCACTATAAAGGGACTAGGGTGCCATTTGGGATGCAGTCCATGTATAAATCATTAGCATAGGGAACATTCTCTATTCAGTCATTCCAGAAAGAGAGAGTCTGTACTTCATTTCTCCCTCAGGTCTCCTCTCCTGGACCATATGGACCTACAGTACCAACATTAATATTCGGTTTCTGAGCTCACAGACCTCTTGGGGCTCCATTTGGGTTCTGTCTGGAATAGTTTCCATTCTATAGAACCTTAAAACAGGCCCCTCCGTTCCATTATACCTCCACAGAACTCTACCTCCATCTCTTCAGTCATGTGGGTAAAACACAAGTCCTGGATCGCCATGGTCACTATACTGTAAACTACTATCATTGGGTGTCCATCCAGGAGAATATAAAACAGGAAGTGAATACAAAAATGACAGTCTAGGTCACAGGCTTATTAGGGAATGTTTAAGAATCCGTAGGTGTGTTGCTAGGACAACAGAGGTCTCTCATGTCTTCCGTTTCTGTTACTTCAATATCATAATGTATTGTTGTTACATACAGGATGTGAGTCCATGGCTTCATCCCATATGGCACCCTATTCCTTATATAGTGCACTACATAAAGCTCCCTAAAAGTAGTGCACTATGTAGGGAATAGGGTGCCAGTTGTTTCGACTGTTCTCAGGCCAAAACCAAATGGAGCGTATAAGATTTGGTTCACTGTTCTGCCTTGTTCCGTTATGCTTTCTAACAAAAAAAAACCCCACTGAAATCTGCATGTGGGAATTTATTAAGGCTGAATAATTCCACATCTAGATTGGGAAGCTGGTATCCACAGAGTCAGATACAAGTCACCCAGGTGTAACGTCCAGGCCTGAGTGTTCAGGCTGGAGTGTTTAGTTTTGTCTTGGTGTAGGGTTTCTTTTGTTCTATGGTGTGTATTTCTATGTTGGGGTAATGGTTCCCAATTAGAGGCAGCTGAGTCTCGTTACCTCTAATTGGGAACCATACATATGTTTGGGGTTTTTGCACTAAAGTTGGTGGGTTATTGCTTGTTGTTATGATTATCGTGTTTAGGTTCATGCCATTGTGTTTAGGTTCATGCCATTGTGTTTAGGTTCATGCCATTGTGTTTAGGTTCATGCCATTGTGTTTAGGTTCATGCCATTGTGTTTAGGTTCATGCCATTGTGTTTAGGTTCATGCCATTGTGTTTAGGTTCATGCCATTGTGTTTAGGTTCATGCCATTGTGTTTAGGTTCATGCCATCGTGTTTAGGATTTAGCGCTTTGTGTTCACGTCATGTTCTTCGTTTATTGTTTTGTTCCGTCAAGTCACGTCGTTAATAAAGTATGTATTCTGGATACTTCGCTGCTCATTGGTCTGTCCCAGGAGATAACCGCGACACCAGGGGAGTAACGCTGTAATCCATTACATTACCTGCTAAAATATTGGAATCAGAGTACCGATACTATTTGAATATCTAGAAATATTAAAATCAGAGTGTAGATACTGTTTGAATATCTAGAAATATTAAAATCAGAGTGTAGATACTGTTTGAATATCTAGAAATATTAAAATCAGAGTGTACACACTGTTTGAATATCTAGAAATATTAAAATCAGAGTGTACATACTGTTTGAATATCTAGAAATATTAAAATCAGAGTGTAGATACTGTTTGAATATCTAGAAATATTAAAATCAGAGTGTACACACTGTTTGAATATCTAGAAATATTAAAATCAGAGTGTACATACTGTTTGAATATCTAGAAATATTGGAATCAGAGTGCAGATTCTGTTTAATTATCTAGAAATATTGGAATCAGAGTGTAGATACTGTTTGAATATCTAGAAATATTGGAATCAGAGTGCAGATACTGTTTGAATATCTAGAAATATTAAAATCAGAGTGAAGATACTGTTTGAATATCTAGAAATTTTGGAATCAGAGTGCAGATACTGTTTGAATATCTAGAAATTTTGGAATCAGAGTGCAGATACTTTTTTTGGATCCCACCCTATGGAATAACAGTCTGAGGTGGATCCCAGCCTATAGAATAACAATCTGAGGTGGATCCCAGCATATGGAAAAACAATTTGAGGTGGATTCCAGCCTATAGAATAGCAATCTGAGGCTGATCCCACCCTATAGAATAACAATCTGAGGTGGATCCCAGCCTATAGAATAACAATCTGAAGTGGATCCCAGCCTATGGAATAACAGTCTGAGGTGGATCCCAGCCTATGGAAAAACAATCTGAGGTGGATCCCAGCCTATGGAATAACAATCTAAGGTGGATCCCAGCCTATGGAATAACAGTCTGAGGTGGATCCCAGCCTATGGAATAACAGTCTGAGTTGGATCACAGCCTATGGAAAAACAATCTGAGGTGTATCCCAGCCTATAGAATAACAGTCTGAGGTGGATCCCAGCCTATGGAATAACAGTCTGAGGTGGATCCCAGCCTATGGAAAAACAATCTGAGGTGGATCCCAGCCTATGGAATAACAATCTAAGGTGGATCCCAGCCTATGGAATTACAGTCTGAGGTGGATCCCACCCTATGGAATTACAGTCTGAGGTGGATCCCAGCCTATGGAATTACAGTCTGAGGTGCATCCCACCCTATGGAATAACAGTCTGAGGTGGATCCCAGCCTATAGAATAACAGTCTGAGGTGGTTCCCAGCCTATGGAATAACAGTCTGAGGTGGATCCCACCCTATGGAATTACAGTCTGAGGTGGATCCCAGCCTATGGAATTACAGTCTGAGGTGGATCCCACCCTATGGAATTACAGTCTGAGGTGGATCCCAGCCTATGGAATATCAGTCTGAGGTGGATCCCACCCTATGGAATAACAGTCTGAGGTGTATCCCAGCCTATAGAATAACAGTCTGAGGTGGATCCCAGCCTATGGAATAACAGTCTGAGGTGTATCCCAGCCTATAGAATAACAGTCTGAGGTGGATCCCAGCCTATGGAATAACAGTCTGAGGTGGATCCCACCCTATGGAATTACAGAGGTGGATCCCAGCCTATGGAATAACAGTCTGAGGTGGATCCCACCCTATGGAATAACAGTCTGAGGTGGATCCCAGCCTATAGAATAACAGTCTGAGGTGGATCACAGCCTATGGAAAAACAATCTGAGGTGTATCCCAGCCTATGGAATAACAGTCTGAGGTGGATCCCAGCCTATGGAATAACAGTCTGAGGGAGTTCCTCCCTTCTATCCTCCTCCGTGGTATTATGCTCCGTACTGTCAAAACCAGTTTCATTTAAGATGACCAAGATTTGGGGCTTTTATTGTTCAGTCCAATTCTTACTGATTAAAACAACATTTACACAGGCCTAACGGATACGTGCATAACACCTGCACACTTTCTGACTTAAACAGCTGCACATTATCGAGATGTCAAAGTGTCACCAACTAAAACGTAAACAATAGATCTATAGCAAATGCAGCACATGGCATTCATTTTTCACATGCAAATAGCACTTTTCGGTTGTGCTCAAAGCATGCAATTCCATGAGCGCAACTTAAACTTAAATCCCAATCAGTCCTCCATGACAGCAAAATCATAAACAACAAAGTAGGCTAGTAAATTGTTGTATTGTTTTTAGTGGAAACCCAATACTTTTCTCGGGGGAAAGTCTGACGGTTTTGACTAGCAGAAGTGACTTTCCGTAGCACGTTAGGAGAACTTACACAGCAGGTTAGGATAATTAACGTAGCAGGTTAGGAGAGTTAAGTTAAGTTTAGGAAAAGGTAAAATGCCCAAAAAATTTCCCCGACGCGACTCAAATATATCTAGCTACAACCAGGCCTGCCCTGAGAACAGTCTTGGTTTCCACTAATGCGATGCTGCTAATAAGTCATTTGTTTTGAGTCAAGATCAGGTAAAACTATCTGTCTGATCTATATTTCCAAGTCCTTTTCTTGAAGATCAAGGGGTATTCAATTGACTGGAAATCTGACAGCCTTTTTGTTTTTTATGTAAAGATACAGCCTCATCCTATTATTATCTGCATTGAAGTAGAAAGCAATGGGTTAGAAGAAGTAAAATGCAACATCCATTTATGGCCAGCTATAGATACTGCAACATTGATTTATACTGCAATAGATGTTCAATTGGTCATATTAGCCAAACAGGTGAATTACGGAGGAACTATCTATCTATCTATCTGAGCAAGAACAGCCTATTGCACTACATCAATGGCCTGTCTAGAGAAACTCCCAAAGCCGTACATACTGACATTCTCATTGAGACAAACAGCCATACATTACAACGTTATAACAATACGCACTATACTTATACAGCCAATGGGTTTATAGGCAACGTCAAGTCTGTGAGATGTGAAAGGGACAAAACAAACTGTCGAAGAGCATGAATCTCTCAGAGAGAGGTCAACTGTCATGTCAGTACAATACAGTCACTGTCTTACGTACCTCCACCTTGCTTTCAGATGTATTGTCTGCAGTGTGTATTGTCTATTTTTAGTTGAACCCTGTAGTGGATCCCCTGACTTTGCAAATGCAACATACAACAGGCCTAAATAGTATCATTAATAATATAGGACCTATAAAGTAGGGTTACATTTCATTTGCTCTGTTAAACGTACCCTTTGGAAGGACTTCACTAGCAACAGTGATTATATATAGTCATTAAGAAATCTCCCAATAATCATTCTCACAACAGCACATTGGTAGTAGTAAGTGTCAAATATCAAAGCTTGGCTTGGTTAAGATCCCAAATGGTTAGCTGTATATAGATCAACTCTCCAGTAGATGCTGTATATAGATCAACTCTCTGGTAGGAGATGCTGTAGATAGATCAACTCTCCAGTAGGAGGTGCTGTAGATAGATCAACTCTCCAGTAGGAGGTGCTGTAGGTAGATCAACTCTCCAGTAGGAGGTGCTGTAGATAGATCAATTCTCCAGTAGGAGGTTCTATAGATACATAATCTCTCCAGTAGGAGGTGCTGTTGTAGATCAACTCTCCAGTAGGAGCTGCACAGGCTTTTTTATGATAGTAGATATACATTTCACCCTAAAAACATCAGTTTACGTTGATTACTTTTTTTCTAATCCAATATATTATTCACGTAGATTCCACGTCACAATACGATGACAAATGACATTGAAACAACGTTGATTCAACCAGTTTGTGCCCAGTGGGCCATCTCAGGGCAAACCTCCACCCATAGGGGACTTAGTGTTAGCAATGACCTCTGAGGTTCACAACTGCCGCCTAGACACTGTCCCAAGGTGAACTACTGTACCGTATAATCATACATCAATACCAATCAATGTCAATGGCGCATCACCAATCGAGTTTCACAGAGTCTCCATGCGTAATTAACTAAATCAGTAACATGCCATTCATGTTGGTACATAGGAAGGACGAAGCAGGGTGGTGTGGGTAGGTGTGGGGTGGATGAAGGGTTGAAAGAATGCTAAAGACATGGAGGGATGTGATGTGGGTCGACCAGGCAGTCGTAATGAACTCACAGGGAGTAGTTAATCGTGTCTTTCCATCACAAGAACAGAGACGGAGAGAGAAAAATTCTGAAAATATTCAGAGAGAGAGAGAGAGAGAGAGGGGGAGAAATTTAGAGAGAATTAGAGAGAGGGAGAGAGAGAATTAGAGAGAGGGAGGGAGAGGGAGAGAAAGAGAGAGACAGAGCAAGAGAGAGAAAGAGAGTGAGACAGAGCGAGAGAGAGAGAGAAAGAGAGAGAGAGAGAGAGAGGGAGAGAGGGAGAAACAGTAACAGAAGGAGAGATTACTTAAAGGGAGTGTAGCACCTATTTCTCAATGCCAGAAACGCATTAAAATAGTAACTTAACAGCCCCAAATTATAAACTCTTAAATCTATTGTAATACTATAATGAAATGGTTCTAAAAATCCAAATCAGCTCTAACTTCGGGAAATGAAAAAAAGTGAAATCAAATTGTGAGAATGAGGTGGATTGGGCATCCAAGGTAGCACGAGCATTATCATGGGCTTCAGTGAGCATGGAAGGGAACTGGGTAAGTGAAAGAGCTAGTATGCTACCCTTTATCAGCTAGCTGTAGCGCATTCGGCTCATGTCGTCCATCTAAATAACACTGATAAAACGAACCGATTGTAAACATGTCTGCTAGCTGTTGGTAAACAGCTGCTGGTGCTGTCATACTATAGAAGCTGCAGTACAAGACTACCAGAATCACCATGTGGGTCTGGGCAGAGGAGATGTAGACGTTGTTTGTGTACATCTGTAAGTTGTTGTTCATATAATGTTTGCATTTGGTGTAAAAAAAAGAAGAAAGTTTGTAAAAAAAAAAATTGGCAAGAATTCAGAGTCTTTACTTTGTTGAAGCACCTTTGGCAGCGATTACAGCCTCCAGTATTCTTGGGTTCAAGTCCGGGTTCTGGCTGGGCCCACTCAAGGACATTCAGAGACTTTTCCCGAAGCCACTACAGCATTCTCTTGGCTGTGTGCTTAGGGTCGTTGTCCTGTTGGAAGGTGAACCTTCGCCCCAGTCTGAGTTCATGAGCTCTATGGAGCAGGTTTTTTATCAAGGATCTCTCTGTACTTTACACCGTTCATATTTCCCTCGATCCTGACTAGTCTCCCGTCCGAAAACACAACAGCTAGCTGGTCTGCACATGCTTTGAGGGAGCGGCTAGGGATGCCGTCTGGGTCGGCAGACGGTTCTCTATTCTATGTGTGTCCTTTTGTAGTAAGTGTGTTTCTTGGAGTATTGCTATATCAACATGGTTTCTTGTTAGGATATCGAGAAGGCTGGAACATTTAATAGGACAGTTTAGGTCAGAACTCCTGATCCTGCTGCGAGGTGAACAATTTGTCATTTGACTTCAAAACTGTGGATTTGTACAATCATACACCGAGATACGTTGCAGAGAGGAGCCATGGGTTGCGCAATGTTTATCATCGGCATGGGACCCTGCTTCTCCAGCCCAAACAGTTCATAGAAAAGATTTGCTCATGAAGGAAGCTGGGTTGCCCGTTTCCACAACAGTTTCAAGTCCTTTGACCTGCACATTGAATTTAAGGGAATGATTTTTAGTAAATCTGTGTCATTTATTAGGAGATTAATTTCCCCTTAATTTCCCCTTCTTGCTTAGTTGGCTGTTTCCAGGTCTCCAAACTCTCCACTTTAGATGTGAGCAGTGCAAGATATTATTAATTTATTGGTTTTGTTTGCAAGTCGAAGGCAGAGGTAATTTCTTCACAAAACAATCTCTCGGATAGTAGTGGCCAGCTATTTCTGTTGTCGGGTGCTGAGAACCGCCATGTGAATTGTGGATGGACAAAATACGCCAGCCATGTTTCCACAGGTGAATCGTGGATGAACAGAATATGCTACTGGAGAGAAATAGACCTGCTATTGTTCCTTGCAATAGAGTGAACATCCCACACCTTAATGTGATGTTGTACATGTATGTTGACAATTATACTGAAGAAAAATATAAACATGCAAAGTGTTGGTTCCCTGTTTCAGGAGCTGAAATAAAAGATCCCAGACTCACAAAAATCTTGTCTCTCAAAATGTTTGCACACATTTGTTAACGTTCCCTGTTCATGATAATTTCTCCTAATTTCTCCATCCACCTGACAGGTGTGGCATATCAAGAAGCTGATTAAACAGCATGATCATTACACAGGTGCACCTTGTGCTGGGGACAAATAAAGGGCCACTTTAAAATGTGCAGTTTTGTCACACAAGACAATGCCACAGATATCTAAAGTTTTAAGGGAGCATGCAATTGGCATGCTGACTGCAGGAATGTCCACCAGAGCTGTTACCAGAAAATGTAATGTTCAATTCTCTACCATAAGCCACCTCCAATGTTGTTTCAGAGAATTTGGCAGTACGTCCAACTGGCCTCACCACCGCAGACATGTGTATGGCGTCGTGTGGGCGAGCGGTTTGCTGATGTCAACATTGTGAACAGAGTACCCCAGAGTGCCCCCCCGTGGTCAGATGACGCGGATGATAAGCTACAGGACTGTTTTGCTAGCACATCCCCAACAAACTATCATGGTCCAAACACACCAAGACAGTTGTGAAGAGGGCACGACAAAACACCTATTCCCCCTTAGGAGACTGAAAAGATTTGGCATAGGGTCCCCAGATCCTCAAAATGTTCTACAGCTGCACCGTCGAGAGCATCCTGACCACTTGCATCACCGCCTGGTATGGCAACTGCTCTGCACCGCCTGGTATGGAAACTGCTCGGCACCGCCTGGTATGGAAACTGCTCGGCATCTGACCGCAAGGCGCTATAGAGGGTAGTGCGTACTGCCCAGTACATCACTGGGGCCAAACTTCCTGCCATCCAGGACCTCTATACCAGGCGGTGTCAGAGGAAGGCCCAAAAAATAGTCAAAGACTCCAGTCACCCAAGTCATAGACTGTCCTCTCTGCTACCGCACGGCAAGCGGTACCAGAGTGCCAAGTCTAGGACCAAAAGGCTCCTTAACAGCTTCTACCACCAAGCCATTGTTGGTTAAGGGCATGTATGTCAGCATTTCACGGAATTGGGGCGCATGTGACAAATACAATTGTATGTTCTTTTATTCATGGTATGGGGCAGGCATAAGCTACAGACAATAACACAATTGCATATTATCGATGGCAATTTGAATGCACAGAGATACTGTGACGAGATCCTGAGGCCCATTGTCGTGCCATTCATCCGCCGCCATCACCTCATGATAATGCACGGCCCCATCCCTCTCAAGGATCTGTACACAATTCCTGGAAGCTGAAAATGTCCCAGTTCTTCCATGGCCTGTATACTCACCAGACATGTCACCCATTGAGCATGTTTGGAATGCTCTGGATCGATGGGTACGACAGCGTGTTCCAGCTCCACCCATAACCCGTCAATAACCAGCAACTTTGCACAGCCGTTGAAGAGGAGTGGGACAACATTCCACAGGCCACAGGCCTGATCAACAGCCTGATCAACTCTATGCGCTACATGAGGTAAAGGTGGTCACACCAGATACTGACTGGTTTTCTGATCCACACCCCTACCTTTGTGATGAACAGATGCATATCTGTATTCCCAGTCATGTGAAATCCAAAGATTAGGTTCTAATGAATGTATTTCAATTGACTGATTTCTTTATTTTTACCTTTATTTAACTAGGCAAGTCAGTTAAGAACTAATTCTTATTTACAATGACGGCCTAGGAACAGTGGGTTAACTGCCTTGTTCAGGGGGGCAAAACGACAGATTTTTACCTTGTCAGCTCGGGGGATTCGATCTTGCAACCTTTCGGGTTACAAGTCCAACGCTCTAACCAAATCAAATCAAATTGTATTTGTCACGTACACATGGTTAGCAGATGTTAATGCGAGTGTAGCGAAATGCTTGTGCTTCTAGTTCCGACCATGCAGTAGTATCTAACAAGTAATCTAACAAATTCACAACAACTACCTTATACACACAAGAGTAAAGGAATGAATACGAGTATGTACATATAAATATATGGATGAGCGATGGCTGCCCGGTGTAGGCAAGATGCAGTAGATGGCATGGAGTACAGTATATACATATGAGATGAGTAATTTAGGATATGTAAACATTATATAAATGGCATCGTTTAAAGTGGCTAGTGATACATTTATTTCATCCAATTATAATTCTTAAAATGGCTAGAGATTTGAGTCGATGGCCGAACGGCATAGGCAAGATTCAGTAGATGGTTTAGAGTACAGTGTACACATTTGATATGAGTAATGTCGGATATGTAAACATTATATACAAAATTGTTTAAAGTGGCTAGTGATACATATGTACACATTCCCAACCACTAGGCTACCTGCCGCCCCGGCAAAACCGTAACTCGAGTAAAATCTTTGAAAATTGTTGCATGTTGTGTTTAGATTTTTTTTTGTTCGGTATATTTGAAAGCATGTCTGTTAATTCATAGTTATTTTGGAAAAGAAAGCCACCGTAACTGGAACCGTCCCTATGCCTTTTCCCGTTTTCATACAATGTACAGTAGCTCAGTACTTGTGTTATCAGTGTCCAGGGCTGTACTGCTACACCGGGCTGTGACAACCATGCAGCTATCGAGATATTAAATGCACTCTACTCATACTCAAAACCCTATGCTATGATCTAAGGGGCAGTTTACAGCTAACCGCAGTACTGACTGGTATTTTCCATTGGAATTCCCTGGACAGGAAGGTTTAGCATTAGCACTTGGCCAACTACACAGACGCTAGCTACCCTACGGCCTTTTACGTCCTAACGCCTAATACATTTATGATCATCTAGAGTTTGCATGGAGGAGCTAGTTGGCATCCTAATGGATAAGTCATAAGTACTACATGTTGAAGTGAAGGACAAAAGGGCCATAGATGGAGGGAGGGAGAGAGAGAGAGAGAGGGAGAAAGGGAGAGAGAGAGAGAGAGAGAGAGAGAGAGAGAGAGAGAGAGGAGAGGGAGAGAGAGAGAGAGAGAGAGAGAGAGAGAGAGAGAGAGAGAGAGAGAGAGAGAGAGGGAGGGAGAGGGAGAGAGAGAGAGAGAAATATAATGTTAATGATTTCATCATCAGGTACCCATCTGCTCCACTCCTCCTCCTCTTCTTCCTCCTCCAAAGTAAATTTAGGAGAAAATCAGTCAGAAAATGAATTAATCTCATCAGGACGGTATGCTGAGAGAGGGCAGATTAAATCAAGATGGCAGATTAAATCAAGTTTAAATAAATACCCCTCCATAAATGGTCACCTTACCCTTCCCAACCATGGTCACCCTACCTTCTCTGGCTGCTATCCAAATGGCAACCTATTCCTTATTCCTTCCTTGACCAGAGTCTATAGGGTAGTATACTGACCAGAGTCTATAGGGTAGTATACTAACCAGAGTCTATAGGGTAGTATACTGACCAGAGTCTATAGGGTAGTATACTGACCAGAGTCTATAGGGTAGTATACTGACCAGAGTCTATAGGGTAGTATACTAACCAGAGTCTATAGGGTAGTATACTGACCAGAGTCTATAGGGTAGTATACTGACCAGAGTCTATAGGGTAGTATACTGACCAGAGTCTATAGGGTGGTATACTGACCAGAGTCTATAGGGTAGTATACTAACCAGAGTCTATAGGGTAGTATACTAACAAGAGTCTATAGGGTAGTTTACTGACCAGAGTCTATAGGGTGGTATACTGACCAGAGTCTATAGGGTAGTATACTGACCAGAGTCTATAGGGTAGTTTACTGACCAGAGTCTATAGGGTAGTATACTAACAAGAGTCTATAGGGTAGTTTACTGACCAGAGTCTATAGGGTAGTATACTGACCAGAGTCTATAGGGTAGTATACTGACCAGAGTCTATAGGGTAGTTTACTGACCAGAGTCTATAGGGTAGTATACTAACAAGAGTCTATAGGGTAGTTTACTGACCAGAGTCTATAGGGTAGTATACTGACCAGAGTCTATAGGGTAGTTTACTAACCAGAGTCTATAGGGTAGTATACTAACCAGAGTCTATAGGGTAGTATACTAACCAGAGTCTATAGGGTAGTATACTAACCAGAGTCTATAGGGTAGTATACTGACCAGAGTCTATAGGGTAGTATACTGACCAGAGTCTATAGGGTAGTATACTAACCAGAGTCTATAGGGTAGTATACTAACCAGAGTCTATAGGGTAGTATACTAACCAGAGTCTATAGGGTAGTATACTAACCAGAGTCTATAGGGTAGTATACTAACCAGAGTCTATAGGGTAGTATACTGACCAGAGTCTATAGGGTAGTATACTAACCAGAGTCTATAGGGTAGTATACTAACCAGAGTATATAGGGTAGTATACTAACCAGAGTCTATAGGGTAGTATACTAACCAGAGTGTATAGGGTAGTATACTAACCAGAGGGTAAAACACTGGCACATAAGGCAGTTTTAAAGTAGTGTATAGGGTTCCATTTGAGACACACACCATCTGCACCCTTTCTGTTAGTCCAAGGTGAACAGAGAAGGTTTGCTCTTCACAAACCAATATGGATACACAAATAGCCTTCGTATCTGAAGTTTTTGAGAATTAATGCCCTTTCTCATCCACCCAACTGCCATGCGAACAGTAATGAGTTACTAGGATTTCCCCAGGACATCATGAAATGGTCGCATAAAGTCTGGAGGTTTTGTCTAGTTCCTGGTTGGTCCCGAGGATGTCCCTGGGACTTACTGGGAACTAGACAAAACCTCCAGGGGACATTGACACAACGTCCTAAGAATGTTCAGGGGAAACATGACACAATATTCCCTATATAGCACCCTATTCCCTATATAGCACCCTATTCCCTATATAGCACCCTATTCCCTATATAGCACCCTATTCTCTATATAGCACCCTATTCTCTATATAGCACCCTATTCCCTATATAGCACCCTATTCCCTATATAGCACCCTATTCTCTATATAGCACCCTATTCTCTATATAGCACCCTATTCCCTATATAGCACCCTATTCCCTATATAGCACCCTATTCCCTATATAGCACCCTATTCTCTATATAGCACCCTATTCCCTATATAGCACCCTATTCCCTATATAGCACCCTATTCCCTATATAGCACCCTATTCCCTATATAGCACCCTATTCTCTATATAGCACCCTATTCCCTATATAGCACCCTATTCCCTATATAGCACCCTATTCCCTATATAGCACCCTATTCTCTATATAGCACCCTATTCTCTATATAGCACCCTATTCCCTATATAGCACCCTATTCTCTACATAGCACCCTATTCTCTATATAGCACCCTATTCCCTATATAGCACCCTATTCTCTACATAGCACCCTATTCCCTACATAGCACCCTATTCCCTATATGGTCTAAAGTAGTGCACTATATAGAGAATAGGGTGCGATTTGGGACGCAATAGGGGAACTGAACTCTCTCAAACTGCCACAGTGCAGCTCCGCGGCTGGAAAACCAGGAGAACAAAACAATCCTTCATCATCTCCTAGCAACAAAGGAAACCATTCAAGCAGCCACTCTCACAACAAGGCTGCTGCTCTTTTCAAACTTCCACTTCACTGCTAGAGGAGGCCGCTGGTCACAGTGGTCTCTCTTTTTATATTTTCATAACCTTATTGTATTTGCATCAGCCGTAGAACTCAGCCAGGCTCTAGGCTCCCGAATGACACCCTATGTCCTATATAATGTATAGGCCCCTGGTCAAAAGTTAAGCACTTACATAGGGAATAGGGTGCCAATTGGGATACACTTTGTGTTGCCTGTTCTTTCCTTCAGTAAGCAGGCCCAGATGTGTTGGGAGGGAGAAGTGTGAGTGTGTGTGTGTGTGTGTGTGTGTGTGTGTGTGTGTGTGTGTGTGTGTGTGTGTGTGTGTGTGTGTGTGTGTGTGTGTGTGTGTGTGTGTGTGTGTGTGTGTGTGAGTGAGTGAGTGAGTGAGTGAGTGAGTGAGTGTGAGTGAGTGAGTGTGAGTGAGTGTGTGTGTGTGTGCGTCAGGCTCCAGGTCTCCTCCCAGTTTGACCGATGCTACATTAGCGGTGTGTTAATCCAGGACTTGTATCGCTAGCTGTTATTCTTTCACAGTTGACAATCAGAGGGCTGTTGGCAGTGCCTCTATGGGCCCATTACCCCACCACAGTCCTTCCATATGGGCCCACTACCCCACCACAGTGCCTCTATGGGCCCACTACCCCACCACAGTGCCTCTATGGGCCCACTACCCCACCACAGTGCCTCTATGGGCCCACTACCCCACCACAGTGCCTCCATATGGGCCCACTACCCCACCACAGTGCCTCTATGGGCCCACTACCCCACCACAGTGCCTCTATGGGCCCACTACCCCACCACAGTGCCTCCATATGGGCCCACTACCCCACCACAGTGCCTCTAAATGGGCCCACTACCCCACCGCAGTGCCTCTATGGGCCCACTACCCCACCACAGTGCCTCTATGGGCCCACTACCCCACCACAGTCCCTCCATATGGGCCCACTACCCCACCACAGTGCCTCTATGGGCCCACTACCCCACCACAGTGCCTCTATGGGCCCACTACCCCACCACAGTGCCTCTATGGGCCCACTACCCCACCACAGTGCCTCTATATGGGCCCATTACCCCACCACAGTGCCTCTATATGGGCCCACTACCCCACCACAGTGCCTCTATGGGCCCACTACCCCACCACAGTGCCTCTATGGGCCCACTACCCCACCACAGTGCCTCTATGGGCCCACTACCCCACCACAGTGCCTCTATATGGGCCCACTACCCCACCACAGTGCCTCTATATGGGCCCACTACCCCACCACAGTGCCTCTATATGGGCCCACTACCCCACCACAGTGCCTCTATATGGGCCTATAGTCCTGTACTTCACCACTGTGGTTTGTACTGCTGGACTGACGCAGGGTAGAACAGATGACACACAGGGATATCAGACTCATTCTAACAGTGACAGGAAACAAAACTGTGGATTTGTATTGTTTGGTTTCTCCCTGGACAGCTATAACCCCTACCTTCATACCAATTGAGTTGACCAATTTAGACTCCTGAGTTCCTGTGAGTTCCTGTGAGAGACTTAACATGGAATAGAGACTCCTGAATCCACGGAATGCCCTCTGCTGCAGCAGCTGCACACACTCAAGCCCTCCCTCCTCCTCTCCTCCTATCACCCTCTCCTCTCCCCCTGAGACACTCTCTCACCCCCACCACTAGAGCTGTAGGTCAATCTAATGCAGATAGTATTTAGAACGCACATAAACATGAGAGTTGGGGTCAGAACAGCCTGCTAGAGATCAAAATGCATAGCAATGAACAAGGATACAGCAGGCAGCAGGGAGTATTTTCAGCAGCAGTATAATCAGCAGTATTATCAGCAGTATTATCAGCAGTATTATCAGCTGCAGTATCATCAGTATAATAAGCAGTATAATCAGCAGTATTATCAGCAGTATTATCAGCAGTATTATCAGCTGCAGTATCATCAGTATAATAAGCAGTATAATCAGCAGTATCATCAGCAGTATTATCAGCAGTATTATCAGCAGCAGTATCATCAGTATCATCAGCAGTATAATCAACAGTATCATCAGCAGCAGTATCATCATCAGCAGCAGCAGTATCATCAGCAGCAGTATCATCAGCAGCAGTATCATCAGCAGCAGTATCATCAGCAGTATCATCAGCAGTATCATCAGCAGTATCATAATCAGCAGTATAATCAGCAGTATCATCAGCAGTATCATCAGCAGTATCATCAGCAGCAGTATCATCAGTATCATCAGCAGCAGTGTCATCAGCAGTATCATCAGCAGCAGTATCATCAGCAGCAGTATCATCAGCCGTATCACCAGCAGTATCATCAGCAGCAGTATAATAAGCAGTATCATCAGCAGTATCATCAGCAGTATCATCATCAGCAGTATCATCAGTATCATCAGCAGCAGTATCATCAGCAGCAGTATCATCAGCAGTAGCATCAGCAGCAGTATCATCAGCAGTAGCATCAGCAGCAGTATCATCAGCAGTATCATCAGCAGCAGTATAATCAGCAGCAGTATCATCAGCAGTATCATCAGCAGTATCATCAGCAGCAGTATCATCAGCAGTATCATCAGCAGCAGTATCATCAGCAGTATAATCAGCAGTATCATCATCAGCAGTATCATCAGCAGTATAATCAGCAGTATCATCATTAGCAGTATCATCAGCAGCAGTATAAGCAGCAGCAGTATTATCAGCTGTATCATCAGCAGCAGTATTATCAGCAGCAGTATCATCAGCAGCAGTATCATCAGCAGCAGAATCATCAGCAGTACCAATAGCAGCAGTATCATCAGCAGTATAATCAGCAGTATCATCAGTAGCAGTATCATCAGCAGCAGTATCAACAGCAGTATCATTGCAGGCAGTATCATCAGCAGTATCAACAGTATCATCAGCAGTATCATCAGCAGCAGTATTATCATCAGCAGTATAATCAGCAGTATCATCGGCAGTATCATCAGCAGCAGTATCATCGGCAGTATAATCAGCAGCAGTATAATCAGCAGCAGTATTATCAGCAGTATCATCATCGGCAGTATCATCAGCAGTATCATCAGCAGCAGTATAATCAGCAGCAATATAATCAGCAGCAGTATTATCAGCAGTATCATCAGCAGCAGTATCATAAGCAGCAGTATCATCAGCAGTATCATCAGCAGCAGTGTCATCAGTATCATCAGCAGCAGTATCATCAGCAGCAGTATCATCAGCAGCAGTATCAGCAGTATCAACAGTATCAGCAGTATCAACAGTATCAGCAGTATCAGCAGCAGTATCAGCAGTATCAGCAGTATCAGCAGTATCAACAGTATCAGCAGTATCAGCAGTATAAACAGTATCAGCAGTATCAGCAGCAGTATCATCAGTATCAGCACCAGTATCAACAGAATCAGCAGCAGTATCAACAGTATCAGCAGTATCAACAGTATCAGCAGTATCACCAGTATCAACAGTATCAGCAGTATCAAAAGTATCATCATCAGTATCAACAGTATCAACAGTATCATCATCAGTATCAACAGTATCAAAAGTATCATCATCAGTATCAGCAGTATCAACAGTATCAGCATTATCAGCAGTATCAACAGTATCAACAGTATCATCAGCAGTATCAGCAGTATCAGCAGTATCAGCAGTATCAACAGTATCAGCAGTATCAACAGTATCAACAGTATTAGCAGTATCAACAGTATCAGCAGTATCAGCAGTATCAGCAGTATCAACAGTATCAACAGTATCAGCAGTATCAACAGTATCAGCAGTATCAGCAGCAGTATCAGCAGTATCAGCAGTATCAGCAGTATCAACAGTATCAGCAGTATCAACAGTATCAACAGTATCAGCAGCAGTATCAACAGTATCAGCAGCAGTATCAACAGTATCAACAGTATCAGCAGCAGTATCAACAGTATCAGCAGCAGTATCAACAGTATCAGCAGCAGTATCAACAGTATCAGCAGTATCAGCAGTATAAACAGTATCATCAGCAGTATCAGCAGTATAAACAGTATCAGCAGCAGTATCAACAGTATCAACAGTATCAACAGTATCAGCAGCAGTATCAACAGTATCAACAGTATCAGCAGCAGTATCAGCAGTATCATCAGCAGTATCAACAGTATAAACAGTATCATCAGCAGTATCAGCAGTATCATCAGCAGTATCAACAGTATAAACAGTATCAACAGTATCAGCAGCAGTATCAACAGTATCAGCAGCAGTATCAACAGTATCAGCAGTATCAACAGTATCAACAGTATCAGCAGCAGTATCAACAGTATCAGCAGCAGTATCAACAGTATCAACAGTATCAACAGTATCAGCAGCAGTATCAACAGTATCAGCAGCAGTATCAACAGTATCAGCAGCAGTATCAACAGTATCAGCAGTATCAACAGTATCAGCAGCAGTATCAACAGTATCAGTAGCAGTATCAACAGTATCAACAGTATCAGCAGTATCATCAGTATCATCAGCAGTATCAACAGTATCAGCAGCAGTATCAACAGTATTAGCAGTATCAGCAGTATCAGCAGTATAAGCAGTATCAGCAGTTTCATCAGCAGTAGTATCAGTATTAAAAGTTATGATGTTTTTGTCAGCTTAATCTTAACCTAGTCACAGATCTGTTTGTGCTGGCTTGCCAGCTCTTAAGACCATAAGAGTTGGCAACAGAACAGAAAACGATCTGTGACCAGGCTAGCTTCAGCTTTCTGATAATGGAGAAATAGACTACCTCATAGGCTGGAAACGGAAACGGGTGTTCCTTACAAGATAAATAAAATGTTATTGTCCCATTTTTCCAGTTAACGGAAATACTTATTTTGCTTCTGGCTCATGGTTAAAAAATCCCAACATGTTATGAGAATAGCTTGTTTTTGTGTGGCTGCATACCCTAGCCTTAGTATACCCTAGCCTTGGTATACCCTAGCCTTGGCATACCCTAGCATTGGCATACCCTAGCCTTGGTATACCCAAGCCTTGGCATACCCTAGCCTTGGCATACCCTAGCCTTGGTATACACTAGCCTTGGTATACCCTAGTCTTAGTATAGCCTAGCCATTGGTATACCCTAGCCTTGGCATACCCTAGCCTTGGTATACCCTAGCCTTGGCATACCCTTGCCTTGGCATACCCTTGGCATACCCTAGCCTTGGTATACCCTAGCCTTGGTGTACACTAGCCTTGTTATACCCTAGCCGTGGTATACCCTAGCCGTGGTATACCCTAGTCGTGGCATACCCTAGCCGTGGTATACCCTAGCCTTGGCATACCCTTGCCTTGGCATACCCTTGGCATACCCTAGCCTTGGTATACCCTAGCCTTGGTGTACACTAGCCTTGTTATACCCTAGCCGTGGTATACCCTAGCCGTGGTATACCCTAGCCGTGGTATACCCTAGTCGTGGCATACCCTAGCCGTGGTATACCGTACAGGTGTGGAGATATACAGTAGTGCTTGCATTAGTGGAAACTGGGCAACAGCCTGGTCCCCGGTCTGTTTGTGCTGTCCAACTCCCGTGGTCATTGTCACACACAGAGTTGGCAAGAAAGCCCAAACAGATCAGTTAACCAGGCTATGTATCTCAGACCAGGGCTGCGGTGTGTCAGAGGAAGCAGTGTTAGATCCTGTGAGAGGACACCGAGAGGAGGAAAAGGAGGACCAGGAGGGACTGGGAGACATGACGACACATGATTTATTCTTGTTTCTCACGACAGCCGCTGAGTTCTTGAATCCTCCCTCTGTTTGCTAGCTAGCTCCACATAACAGGCCCTGGGGTGGTAGACTACAGTTAACTGCCTCCTGTGGACCATGGCTAGCAGACCTGGGTTCAAATAGTATTTTAAATATTTCAAATACTTTAAGCATTAGCTCTAGTCTGCCTGTAGTGCCAGATAGGCAGGTTTTTACAGTTTGGTGAGTATTTTCTTTGGTCGCATTAAGCCAGGCAAGCTCAAGCAAGTATTGGAAATTATTTCAAAAAGTATTTTGAACCAAGGTCTACTATCAATAATACAGCTTCAGCCTAAACATTCCTACCATAACAACATTACAGGGCCTTAACGCAGTCACAAGATCTGCATATTAATGACGTGAAGAGTCGCCACACAGACGCCTCGGCCAAAGCGGTATTCTCAAGACTCTATTTAAGGACTTTTAACAGGGGGAAAGAGAGACGGCTTTGAAAAAGATGAAGAGAGAGGCTTCTCTATTCTTTCTCTTGCTGCTGCTGGACTCAATTGAGCCTGAATACATAAGGGATCGAAAATAGCCAATTGGTTAATTGGTGAGTCTTGCCCGTAACAACTGAGACACACACACACACACACACAGAGAGACAAAACAGACAGACACTGTGAGAGACACTGACAGACACAGACAGACACAGACAGTGTCACAACACTTATCTCCACGTTATTGTGATGGACTTAATCTATAACAAAGCCCTTTTGTGGAGATAAAACTCATTCTTATTGGCTGGGCCTGGCTACCAAGAGGGTGGGCAAGGCATAGGCTTCATGCATCCCTGCACAGTCATGTGAAATCCATAGATTAGAGCCTAAAGGATTTATTTCAATTTACTGATTTCCTTAGATGAACTGTAAATCGTTGAAATTGTTGCATGTTGTGTTTATATTTTTTTGTTCAGTATAATAGTAGCCACTAAAAAAAGTGTTTCACAAATTTATACACTGAGTTTACAAAACATTAAGAACCACCTGCTCTTTTCCATGACAGACTGACCAGGTGAATCCAGGTGAAAGCTATGATCGCTTATTGATGTCACATGTTAAATCCACTTCAATCAGTGTAGATGAAGGGGAGGAGACAAGGTTACAGAAAGATTTTTAAAGCCTTGAGACAATTGAGACATAGATTGTGTATGTGTGCAATTCAGAGGGTGAATGGGCAAGACAAAATATTTAAGTGCCTTTAACGGGGGTATGGTGGTAGGTGCCAGGCGCACTGGTTTGTGTCAAGAACTGCAACGCTGCTGGGTTTTTCCACGCTCAACAGTTTTCCCGTGTGTATCAAGAATGATCCACCACCCAAAGGGACATCCAGCCAACTTGACACAACTGTGGGGAAGCATTGGAGTCAACATGGACCAGCATCCCTGTGGAACACTTTCCATTACCCGACAAATTGAGGCTGTTCTGAGGGCAAAATGGGGGGATGCAACTCAATATTAGGAAGGTGTTCCTAATGTTTTGTCCCCTCAGTGTAGCTGTTGTTGTATGGCAGTCTATGTACTAGAATGTTCACAGGTTAAAAAACGAATGAGGCTCTGTCTCCAACGTGTGTGTGTGTGTGTGTGTGATGCACTCAGACTGTGTGTCTCTGTTGAGGTATGTTGACTAGTATAAACAGCCTCCTTATGTTCCTCTCCTGTTAAAATAGAGATCAGGGGTCACCAGCTTGGTGTTGTCATACTGCAGTCATAAGTCCTAGTCATGGAGACTTGTCATACTGCAGTCATAAGTCCTAGTCATGGAGACTTGTCATACTGCAGTCATAAGTCCTAGTCTTGGAGACTTGTCGTAGGACAAGACGAGGGACGCATCCAAAATGGCACCCTATACCTTATATAGTAATTTTCCTCAGAGCCCTACACACAGTGCCTGGCGACAGAGCCTCATCCCCATCAGGACTGCTGAAAAGAGGTATACAGCTGCACCATCGAGTATGGCAAATGCACGGCCCTCGACCGCGAAGCGCCAGAGAGGGTGGTGCGGACGGGCGCAGTACATCGCCCGGGGCCGAGCTCCGCGCTACCCAGGAACGTTAAAATATCAGGTGGACTTAGAAGAAAGGCAAAGACTCCATCCAAGAACGTTCACTCTGCTATCGTCTGGCAAACAGTAACGGCGCATGGGCTCTCGGACCAACAGGATCCCAGACATAAGACTGCTAAACAGCCATAAGACTGCTATAAGACTGCTATACAGCCATAAGACTGCCATAAGACTGCTAAACAGCCATAAGACTGCTAAACAGCCATAAGACTGCTATAAGACTGCTAAACAGCCATAAGACTGCTATAAGACTGCTAAACAGCCATAAGACTGCCATAAGACTGCTAAACAGCCATAAGACTGCTATAAGACTGCTAAACAGCCATAAGACTGCCATAAGACTGCTAAACAGCCATAAGACTGCTATAAGACTGCTATACAGCCATAAGACTGCTATAAGACTGCTAAACAGCCATAAGACTGCTATAAGACTGCTAAACAGCCATAAGACTGCCATAAGACTGCTAAACAGCCATAAGACTGCCATAAGACTGCTAAACAGCCATAAGACTGCTATAAGACTGCTAAACAGCCATAAGACTGCCATAAGACTGCTAAACAGCCATAAGACTGCCATAAGACTGCTAAACAGCCTGTATATAGCTCCACATTGATCTGGTACTCCCTGTATATAGCTCCACATTGATCTGGTACTCCCTGTATATAGCGCCACATTGATCTGGTACTGGTACTCCCTGTATATAGCTCCACATTGATCTGGTACTGGTACTTCCTGTATATAGCTCCACATTGATCTGGTACTCCCTGTATATAGCTCCACATTGATCTGGTACTGGTACTCCCTGTATATAGCTCCACATTGATCTGGTACTGGTACTCCCTGTATATAGCTCCACATTGATCTGGTACTCCCTGTATATAGCTCCACATTGATCTGGTACTCCCTGTATATAGCTCCACATTGATCTGGTACTGGTACTCCCTGTATATAGCGCCACATTGATCTGGTACTGGTACTCCCTGTATATAGCTCCACATTGATCTGGTACTCCCTGTATATAGCTCCACATTGATCTGGTACTCCCTGTATATAGCTTCACATTGATCTGGTACTCCCTGTATATAGCTCCACATTGATCTGGTACTCCCTGTATATAGCTCCACATTGATCTGGTACTCCCTGTATATAGCTCCATTCTTGTGTATTTCATTCCTCGTGTAACACGTATCATTATACCATTTTTTTTATACTTTGGGAACGTCTTGTGATTAAGCAGTTGTATTTGGTGCATGTGAAAAAAAAAACATTTGATTTGAGAGTGGAGTCCAGATCAGTCTGGTCTTTCCACCAGCTAGCTTCTGATCTGGATTCCCAACACCTCTCTCTCTCTCTCTCTCTCTCTCTCTCTCTCTCTCTCTCTCTCTCTCTCTCTCTCTCTCTCTCTCTCTCTCTCTCTCTCTAGTCTGCTGTCTGAGTCTCACCACCTCTCTCTGTCTCTCTCTCTCTCTCTCTCTCTGTCCAGTCTGCTGTCTGAGCCCCTCTCCTTAGCCTAGAGCAGTACCTCAGACAGGGTCAGGCTGGGTCATGGAGGACACTGAGCTCAGCCAAAGAAAAAGAGTATATCTGAGCCAGCACAACAAAAAGTAAACACTCCACAAGGGTCCCAAATGAAACAATATTCCCGATATTCTGCACTTCTTTTGACCAGGGCCTGTAGGGAATAGGAAACAGAATTCCACAGAACAGATTGAAGCCAACCAGAAAACATTCAGATGAAACAGAGTCCACTTCACAGCTGGAAAGGACAGGGGGATTTTGTTTATATCACACCGGATTCACAGGAAGACGTAGAGGGTCCAGACTGCAAAATATACACTGAGTAAACGAAGAACATCTAAATTAAAAACATTCTCGTCCAAATTGTGATTGAGTCATTGAAACAGTCATTGAAACACAAACAGAAAATAAAAATGATTGTTTTGTCCATAAATGGTGTTTTTTTGGTGAGTGTTTCAGACAACACAAAGCCAGCAGCACCAATCACACTGGGGGAGTTTAGCTATCAGCACTACAGACATGGAAACACAGCTATGTGTTGTGTGTGTGTGTTTTTGTGTGTGTGTGTGTTCTGTGTGTTTTGAGTGTGTGTGTGTGTTCTGTGTGTTTTGTGTGTTTTGTGTGTGTGTGTGTGTTCTGTTTGTGTGTTCTGTGTGTGTTTTGTGTGTTTTGTGTGTGTGTGTTCTGTGTGTGTTTTGTGTATGTGTGTGTTTTGTGTGTGTGTGTTTTGTGTGTGTGTTCTGTGTGTGTTTTGTGTGTGTGTGTTCTGTGTGTGTTTTGTGTGTGTGTGTGTTTTGTGTGTGTGTGTGTGTTTTGTGTGTGTGTGTGTGTCTGTGTTTTGTGTGTGTGTTTTGTGTTTTGTGTGTGTGTGTCTGTTTTGTGTGTGTGTGTTTTTGTGTGTGTTTTGTGTGTTTTTTTTTATGTGTGTTTGTGTGTTTTGTGTTTGTGTTTTGTGTGTGTGTGTGTTTTGTGTGTGTGTTCCGTGTGTGTTTTGTGTGCTTTGTGTGTGTGTGTTCTGTGTGTTTTGTGTGTGTTCTGTGTGTGTGTGTTCTGTGTGTGTTTTGTGGGTGTTTTGTGGGTGTGTGTGTGTGTTTTGTGTGTGTGTGTTCTGTGTGTGTTTTGTGTGCTTTGTGTGTGTGTGTTCTGTGTGTGTTTTGTGTGTGTTTTGTGTGTGTGTGTGTGTGTGTGTTATGTCTGTGTGTTTTGTGTGTTTTGTGTAAAAACAGCATCAGACTTAAGGCGAGAGAAGCTAAATCAACAGGGTACTGTTACAGGCGTTTGGAGTTCTGAGCTTGTTAAAATTAATCTTAATTCGATCTTTCTTCCTGTAAATATTGAACTGACCCTGTATATAGCTTCTTACCTTCTCGTGTTCTTCCTATTTTTATTTATCGTGTTTTTGTTCTACCTTGATATTGATATTGATTACTGTATTGTTGGGTTCAGAGCTTGCAAGAAAGGCATTTCAATGTACTTGTTCATGTGATATTAAAACTTGAAACTTGAAACTCTTACCCTTTCTAATCCAATCTTCATTTGCCCCAATACCTCTGCAGGGTCTTCGTTCTGTGCTCCATGAACAAATCAACGTTTTCCCATCAGTATTTGAGAGACGTCTATATAGCTATTGATCCCGCTGTAAGGGACACGTTGCTCCGTTCTATGGGGGTTTGAGCCGTGATCACAGATCAGTTTGAAGAGAGCGGGGCAAAGATGTACAAATTAAGAATACCAAAACAGTCTTGTTGGTGGAAGATTTTACTTCTAGTCTTGTAATAACAAATGATTATTGCTCAATTGTTATAAATCCTGTGATGGGCGAGAGGTTCAAAACCCTTGCAACGTAATCATGGTTCTTTTCCTTTGTGGGCTTTTTTTTGAGAGGAAAGATTGCTATTCTGTTTTATTACAAGGCCATTACAAATATGCTCCAACAAGAGGGTAACGCAGGCCATCCTGTAGCTAATAGTACACCGAATCTGCCACTAGCACAAACAGGATACGATCAACGTCAATACAATGCTATAAAACTAATCTCCATCAGGTAATATTGGAAGTTCTCTACTTTATTACATTCCAAATATAGACCAGCAGGTCCACTGAGACAGAAGGGGTACACCCACCAGGATATCCTGAAGCAACTACAGAGCACTGGATCTAAAAGGATACTAAGACAAACAGCAGGATACCGAGTAGAATTACAACACTGTCAAAGGAACTTCATGAGGCATACATCATGTGGCCTTGAAATCTAAACTAAATTACGCTTGGCTATGTCTGAATTACACTTGGCTATATCTGAATTACACTTGACTATATCTGAATTACACTTGGCTATGTCTGAATTACACTTGGCTATGTCTGAATTACACTTGGCTATATCTGAATTACACTTGGCTATATCTGAATTACACTTGGCTATATCTGAATTACAATTGGCATTGTCTGAATTACACTTGGCTATATCTGAATTACGCTTGGCTATGTCTGAATTACAATTGGCTATGTCTGAAATACACTTGGCTATATCTGAATTACACTTGGCTATATCTGAATTACACTTGGCTATGTCTGAATTACACTTGGCTATGTCTGAATTACACTTGGATATATTTGAATTACACTTGGCTATGTCTGAATTACACTTGGCTATATCTGAATTACACTTGGCTATATCTGAATTACACATGGCTATGTCTGAATTACACTTGGCTATATCTGAATTACACTTGGCTATATCTGAATTACACTTGGCTACATCTGAATTACACTTGGCTATGTCTGAATTACACTTGGCTATGTATGAAATACACTTGGCTATATCTGAATTACACTTGGCTATATCTGAATTACACTTGGCTATGTCTGAATTACACTTGGCTATATCTGAATTACACGTGGATATGTCTGAATTACACTTGGCTATATCTGAATTACACTTGGCTATATCTGAATTACGTTTGGCTATATAAGAATTATGTTTGGCTATATCTGAATTACACTTGGCTATGTCTGAGTTACACTTGGCTATATCTGAATTACACTTGGCTATATCTGAATTACACTTGGCTATATCTGAATTACGCTTGGCATTGTCTGAATTACACTTGGCTATGTCTGAATTACACTTGGCTATGTCTGAATTACACTTGGCTATATCTGAATTACACTTGGCTATGTCTTGTGACAGGATGACACAGACCTTCGATCATGTAGTCTCAGTGGAAAAGCCCTGATTATATTGTTACACATAAATAAAACACGCTGGTTAATTTTCCTTTAGGAGAAATCAAGGGTATTATATTGTGAGCACTTGTTAGATTTGCACATGTGATGACAGACTCTCTACAGGCTACTAAAGCACACGGCTTTGATCTAGGAACTAGAAATGACAGGTGTTATATAGGAGACTGTGGTGGAAATTTAAATGTGTCCGAGAGTTTTCTGAGCTCATCCCAACAATGTGTTTGATTCAGGAGCCTAACCCTCTGGCTGTGTGAACTCTGTGTGACACTGTGTGTGTGTGTGTGTGAGTCATGTATTTGGCTGCTAGCGCTGTTGTCCTAACTGGCAGTGCTCTAGGAGGTGCTAGGATATAAAAGGAAAATGAACGGCTTGGTCGGACTCCATCCAAACACATCAGACTTCATAGGAAATAGCCTATTAAATAACTAGAAATTGTGTTGACAGTAAATAGTAAAAAAAAGCTAACGAAATACAGGACTGAGGGAGTAGGGTACATCAGGACATCCTGTATCTATAGTACACTACGCTGTAGGGTACATCAGGACATCCTGTATCTATAGTACACTACTCTGTAGGGTACATCAGGACATCCTGTATCTATAGTACACTACACTGTAGGGTACATCAGGACATCCTGCATCTATAGTACACTACACTGTAGGGTACATCAGGACATCCTGCATCTATAGTACACTACACTGTAGGGTACATCAGGACATCCTGTATCTATAGTACACTACACTGTAGGGTACATCAGGACATCCTGTAACTATAGTACACTACGCTGTAGGGTACATCAGGACATCCTGTATCTATAGTACACTACACTGTAGGGTACATCAGGACATCCTGTATCTATAGTACACTACACTGTAGGGTACATCAGGACATCCTGCATCTATAGTACACTACACTGTAGGGTACATCAGGACATCCTGCATCTATAGTACACTACACTGTAGGGTACATCAGGACATCCTGTATCTATAGTACACTACGCTGTAGGGTACATCAGGACATCCTGTATCTATAGTACACAACACTGTAGGGTACATCAGGACATCCTGTATCTATAGTACACTACGCTGTAGGGTACATCAGGACATCCTGTATCTATAGTACACTACGCTGTAGGGTACATCAGGACATCCTGTATCTATAGTACACTACGCTGTAGGGTACATCAGGACATCCTTTATCTATAGTACACTACGCTGTAGGGTACATCAGGACATCCTGTATCTATAGTACACTACACTGTAGGGTACATCAGGACATCCTGTATCTATAGTACACTACGCTGTAGGGTACATCAGGGCATCCTGTATCTATAGTACACTACGCTGTAGGGTACATCAGGACATCCTGTATCTATAGTACACTACACTGTAGGGTACATCAGGACATCCTGTATCTATAGGACACTACACTGTAGGGTACATCAGGACATCCTGTATCTATAGGACACTACACTGTAGGGTACATCAGGACATCCTGTATCTATAGGACACTACGCTGTAGGGTACATCAGGGCATCCTGTATCTATAGTACACTACGCTGTAGGGTACATCAGGACATCCTGTATCTATAGTACACTACGCTGTAGGGTACATCAGGACATCCTGTATCTATAGGACACTACACTGTAGGGTACATCAGGACATCCTGTATCTATAGGACACTACACTGTAGGGTACATCAGGACATCCTGTATCTATAGTACACTACGCTGTAGGGTACATCAGGACATCCTGTATCTATAGGACACTACACTGTAGGGTACATCAGGACATCCTGTATCTATAGGACACTACACTGTAGGGTACATCAGGACATCCTGTATCTATAGTACACAACACTGTAGGGTACATCAGGACATCCTGTATTTAACAGGCTACTAACACAAACAGGTATTAACACTATTGTGGTAGTGGTTGATTAGTTGCGAATGATTACATCACCTTGTTTTGATTGTATTCTGGTCCTCCTTGTCTGGCCTCTTTCTCTTCATAGATGGGTGCTGCTCTCTCTCTACAGGTCTGCTGGTATTCTCTCCTAATCCGCTGGATTACGTTCCACACTACTACAGGAACACAGACAGAGAGACTGGGGTTAGACCAGGCTAGGAGGGTTAGGTCAGGCTCAGGGTTAGAAACAGGAACACGGAGAGAGACTGGGGTTTAGGTCAGGGTCAGGGTCAGCAACAGGAGCTCACGGAGAGACTGGGGTGAGCTTTAGTTTTGCAGATAGACTGTGGCTGCTGTCCATGTAATTGTCTGCATTAGAGTGGTTATGGAGGAGAGGAAGGTAGATGCGGTCAGGTCATGGCCAGCCCCAACCACCATAAAGGGACTACAACGGTTTATGGAGTTTGGCCAACTTTTACTGTCGCTTCATCGTGAACTTCCGTTCTATCGCCTCTCCTCTCTCCTCAAAGGTGGTGCCCGTAAGTTGGCGTGGAATCCTGCAGCTGATGAGGCCTTCCGCCTGCTGAAGCTCTTTTTCACCTCCGCCCTGTTGCTGAAACATCCAGACCCTATGCTGCCCTCCTGTTGTAGGTGGACGTCCTGTCACAACGCCAAGGTAATCCACAAAAAAACTGTATCCATGTGCATACTACTCTCCTGCAGAGAGGAACTATGACGTCGGTGATCGGGAGCTCCTGGCGGAGAAGTTGGAGTGGAGTGGAGGAGTGGAGACACTGGCTGGAGAGCACCACGGACCGGTTTCTCATCCTCACCGACCATCGGAACATGGAGTATGTGCCCAAACCAAGTCTCCTCGGGAACGCACCAGCAGGGAAACTCATTCCCCTCCCCATACTTCAGTGGCCTCGGACCCATCTGTCGATAGATTTTGTCACTGAAATTCCCCTGTCTGATGGTTTATGGTTGTTGTGGACAGATTCTCTAAATCCTGCCATTTTATCCCTCTCTCCGCTCTCTAGGTCGCTGAGGCACTGTTTCAGCAGGTCTTCCAGTACTATGGCCTTCCAGAGGGTATTGTCTCTGACTGTGGTCCCCAATTCACGTCACGTGTATGGCGATCCTACATGGAGAAGCTGGGGACCACGGTCAGCCTCACATCCGGGTACCAGTCTCAGTCCAACGGGCAGGTGGAGAAGACCAACCAGGAGCTGACGCCTCACAAGTCCTCAACTGGCAACTTCATTAAATAGTACCCGCAAAACACCAGTCTCAACGTCAACAGTGAAGAGGCGACTTCGGGATGCTGGCCTTCGATATTATTTATTTTCCCCTAACCCTACCACCCCTCCCCTAAGTTAACTAATGGAAAGCAATACTTAGGCTTCTACTTTCAGCGTATACATACTATATGTTACACCCTGATCTGTTTCACCTGTCTTTGTGATTCTCTCCACCCCACTCCAGGTGTCGCCCATCTTCCCCATTATCCCCTGTGTATTTATACCTGTGTTGTCTGTTTGTCTGTTGCCAGTTCGTCATGTTTGTTCAAGTCAACCAGAGTTTTGAAATTGCAAACAGCTTTCTATTGCTTGTTTTAAAAACAACTATATTTTGGAGATTATTTCATTTTCAAATAACTGAAAGTCAGAGGTTGAAAGGAAAAAGGCCATTATTGAACATGGGGTGAGACATTCTCACTAATCCGCTAGAGATCCAGTTCGGATGTAAGTATAGTTTTGTATGACTGAAGCCTTTAGTGAGAGGTCCAATGCTTTAATATTTAATAATTTCTGTCCTCCGAATTAATATTTATTATATAAATAGTTTAAATAGTAATTTAAAAAAACAAGGCATTAGGTGTAGGCAAGGCCAAATAGGTAAACTGGGATATGACTAAAGACTTTATCAGAGTGATTTTTTCCACAAATAGAGTAGTTTTGCCCTTTCCATGGTAGCAAGATATTATCTAATTTAGCTAACTTTCTATTAGCTCTTTGGGCATCAGCAGCAGTGGTGACGGTTTTGGCGTGCCCAAAGAGTCTGGCGTGCCCAAAGTAAAATGCCTGCCACTCAGGCCCGGAAACTAGGATATGCACATAATTAGTACTATTGGATAGGAAACACTCTGAAGTTTCTAAAACTGTTAAAATAATGTCTGTGAGTATAACAGAACTGATATAGCAGTTCTTATATTTTTGTGACATTTCCTCAGTTTGATAGTCTTCCTATTGAATTCCATGTAAAATAGCTCCCAGATTGCAATATGTATGGCTTCCACTAGATGTCAACAGTCTTTAGACATAGTTTCAAGACTTTATCATTGAACAGAACCGAATAGAAGAAGAATTAGTGAAGGAACCACGGATGTCAATAACTTTTCCTGTGCGCGAGACCGTGAGCACGCCCCTCTTTATTTTCCTTTTATATTGTTTAGGATATCATCCGTGTAAAATATAATCAGTAATATTCATAAAAGGATACCTAAGGATGCATTATAAATTATGTTTGATTTGTTTAGGCAAAGTTGATAGGTATAATTTGAACGCTTTCTCTTCACTGTACAACGGGCGACTCGACGGTGGATTTTCTGAACATAACGCGCCAACCAAACTGAGATTTATGGATATAATAAATGACTTTTTCTAACAAAAGAACCATGTATTCTCTTGTTTGGACACTTGGGATGCCCTCAGCAGAAGTTCTTCGAAAGGTAAGTGATTTTCTTGAGCTCTTATATGGGTTTTGTGTGACCCGTGCTGGTTATGAATTTATGCTAATGAATAAATATGAGAGGTGCTATGCTCAAACAATCAAATGTTGTGCTTTCGCCGTAAAGCCTTTTTGAAATCTGACAACGCTGTGATATTGCCAAGAATCAGAGCTTTTGATGACTATGCAAGACTTGTATATTGATGAATGTTTAATAATTCAACTTTTGGATTTTTGAATTTGCCGCCTTACATTTCACCGGGTAGTGTCGGGATTGGAGTGCTAGCACCCCAGTTATCCCTAAGAGGTTAACTTTATTGTAGTGAGATCATTTCTTGCTTTCGGGATTTGATTCCTGAGTATGTCCACTTCACCGTCAGATTATTTTATTAGTAAATTACATGGTAATGTATAAGTTTCATTTTCATTTTTGTGATCCAATACGTAATATGGTGCATTTATCATAATTTGTTTGTAATCCAGAGAGGTTAGAAAAATGATCTAGAACCTCTATGAGGCTGTGGTGGGATTCACATTGCGGATATAAAAGAAAACATGAATCATCAGCGTATAATGGCACCTTTGTTTTTAAGCCCTGTAAATCTAGGACCGTTGAAATGATCTTTATATCTGATTTTAATAGCTAACATTTTGATGGCCATAAATAAATAGATATGCCGATAGTGGACAACCTTGTTGTACTCCTCTTGACAATTTAATACTTTCTGAGATGTAGACATTAATTACTGTTTCACATCTAGGGTTACTATACATAACTTTAACCCATTGTATAAGAGATTCTCCAAAATCAAAGTAGTCCAGGCATTTATATATAAATTCCGCTCGTACTTTAGCAAAGGCCTTTTCAAAGTCAGCTATGAATACCAGGCCTGGTTTCCCAGATTTGTCTATTGTTTCCAGTACTCTTCTCATATTATCTCCAATGTATTGTTCATGTAAAAAAAAAACTGTCTGATCAGGATAATAATATCCGACAATACATTTTTACTTCTATGCATGCTAGTATTTTGGCATCACAGAAGTATAATGGGTCTCCAGTTTTTAGGTGGATATTTACCACCTGGGTCCTGTTTCGGGAATAGTGAAAATCAGACCTTCTGCTGAGTCTCTGATAGTGTACCATTTCTAGAGGAGTAGTTAAAACATGTCAATAACAGACCTTTGAGTACATAGAAAAGTATTTGATATACTGTACCTCAACTGATATGACATCCAGCCCTGGAGTTGTTCTCTGACTTGAAGGCTTTAAAGTTCCTCCTCTGTAATTAGGCCTTCACATAAGTCTTTCTGTATCTATTAATATAAAAAATTATGGAGAAGACTGAAATGGTTAATGTACTTTGCTTCCACTTTCAAAATATTGTTTGGTAAATCATGGGTGACTCCGTCATTTTGTAACAACTTTCTGTAAATCATTTTTGGTAGCATTTCTATGTTGAGGATTAAAACATAATTTGGTGCATTTTTCCCCATATTCCATCCAGTTGGTACATTTAAAAAATATTACGCTCAATCTTTATTCAATAGGTTCCTCCATTTATTAAATTTTTCCTCAAATTTATTCTGTTACGGTTTTTATTACTTTATTCTATATCGTTAGTCCCTCTATTGAGTATTGAATCGAAAGGCACAATTAAAAGTGTCACATACAATAAGGGCATTTGCTGTACCTTTGTTACGTAGGAAAAAAAGCCAGTTAAAAAGAGTTCTAACTTTCCATTGGTGGCACCAGCACATGATTTGCTTGTGTAGCAGTGGGATGTTGTTCCCCTAGATTATGCACCAAGATGCACACAAGGACCAGTTCAAATAGGCCAGGTCAAGAGGGGATGTTAATAATTTGATAATAATAATAATAATTCAATGTATTTTTTTTATTTAATTACAGCTGCATAGCTAATGTTTTTTTTTTGTGTACAAACAATTTTTCATATCTATATTGTAAATACACCTGATTGTAAAAGTTTTGTATATTTTGGTTTGGTCCATCGCGGGTTATCTGTATTTACGTACCCTCTTATTGTTCTCTCTTGCCTGACCCTTCAACTAGCCAGGTATGTTGTCCTTGGCTCCGCAATTTGTCAATATAAAACCGTGGTAATGTTACACAATGTGCTGTTATGCAACCATACGTTTTGTTACAATGTGGACAATATAAAGGTTTATATTAACTTCTCAAGGATCAGTGGGGCGCTAGCGGGCTCCTCCCGACACTACCAGGTAAAATGTAAAGCGCCAAATTCAAAATCCAAAAGTTGAATTATTAAACATCCACCAATATACAAGTGTTCCATACTCATCAAAAGCTCTGTTTCTTGGCAATATCACAGCGTTGTCAGATTTCAAAAAGGCTTTATGGCGAAAGCAGCACATTTGATTGTTTGAGGGTAGCACCTCACATATTTTTCCCATAGCCATGTATCGATTAGCAATCATGGCACACACATAACACATTTCACAGCGAAAACAAATCAATTACCTGTTGAAGAACTTCTGCTGAGGTCTTCCTAAGTGTCCAACGAAGACAATCCATGGTTCTTTTGTTAGAAAAAGTAACGTATTTTATCCATAAATCCTCCATTTGGGTCGCGCGTTATAATCAGAAACGACAGCCTCCACTAGTCCATTGAAACGTGACGCGAACTCGTTCATCTTATACCTATAAACTTGTCCAAGAACAATCAAACATAGTTTTAAATGTATCCTTAGGAACACTTTTACGTATATTTACTATTATAAATCAACCGGAATATAAACTGATCGATAACGACGGTAAGAAAGACACTGCGCGCTTTCACGGGAACGCGCCCAGCCTACTGTTGTCATCAAGGGGGGACTTCCTTCTTTGGTCTTTTTCTCTGGTCTAATTCATCCAAAATGGAAGAAATACACTGTCTCGAGACTGTTGACATCATAAGGAAGCGACGTGTACTGCATTCATATGCCCTTATATGGTCATTTTCATTAGGGAGGGGTTCCCAAATGAGCAATGTGTTAAAATCACTTTTTCCAGGACAGAAATTCCTCGGGGTTTTGCCTGCCATATGCGTTCTGTTTCACTCACAGACAAATGGTTAACAGTTTTGGACAATTCAGAGTGTTTCCTATCCAATGGTACCAAATATATGCATATCCTATTTTCTGGGCCTGAATGGGAGGCATTTTACTTTGGGCACGCCAGGCTCTCCAAAACGGTCACCTCATGCACCCATCCCCAAGACAAGTTTCACCGAGCTCGCTAACTAGGGTAACTACTGTAACTCATGAGTACTTGGGACAGTGTTTGAGTGAGTTTCCATGTGTTCACACAGTTGCCCGAGAGCTGTGATTGTACCAAGGGCTAACATATTGTTTGTTGTCTCTTCGTGTGCAGGACAAATAAAGAGAATCCAACCAGCAGACCTCCAGTTGTGGCAGTGTCCTAAATAAAAAGACACAATGCAGAACGAACCACGCTACACTTGCACCAAATTTTATAAAAACAAACATATAATTGATAATGACCTGACCTGTGCCCCATAATGACCTGTCCTGTGTCCAATAATGACCTGGCCTGTGTCCCATAATGACCTGACCTGGGTCCCATAATGACCTGACCTGGGTCCCATAATGACCTGACCTGGGTCCCATAATGACCTGACCTGTGTCCCATAATGACCTGACCTGTGTCCCATTATGACCTGTCCTGTGTCCCATAATGACCTGACCTGTGTCCCATAATGTGCCTGTATTCCATACAGAACCAGGCTAATAATGACTAGCCATCTTTTAAATTAGCATGCCCTTGTGTTCTTACGTTGATTTGGATAGATAGTCTGCTAGTCAGCGAGACTGACTGCTAGTCAGTCTCGCCATTAGAGACGTTGAAGAGTTATTGATGGGTTGCTGTTATAAAACTAGAAAGCGATCAATGGAACACACACACACAATCTTTCCATCCATCCATCCATCCATCCATTCAGAGTCAGACACTACAAATCACCTTACTTAAACACTCTAACTCACGCCTCACAATGCTGGCAAAACCAATAGGAGATATTTTTCCTTTTTCAAATATTGTAACATTCTGGTATCGACCGCTGGAAGTCTGACAGCTGAGATAAAGCTGTGCCAGTCATCCCTCTCTCTCTGCTAACCCCCCTCTCTCTCTCTGCTATCCCCCTCTCTCTCTCTCTCTGCTATCCCCCTCTCTCTCTCTCTGCTATCCCTCTCTCTGCTAACCCCCCTCTCTCTCTCTCTCTCTCTCTCTCTCTCTCTCTCTCTCTCTCTCTCTCTCTCCAGATTAGACAAACATCAACATCAGGCTCTACAGCCAGACCTTCTCCCTTTTGTTAACACAGTCGGTCTGCCGTCACAGCACAGCAGCAGACACAGGAAACCAACCCTTAGTTCACACTTGGGTTGTTGATTCAAATGTGTGTAGTTTCACACACACACACAAAAAAAAAGGCCATTGTCATCTCTTTCATGGCTTGTCAACAAAAAAGAGTCATGCCACTTCTGTCTGAGGATTAGCTCAGCAGGTAGATGTAAAAGGTGATCTGTCAGAAGGCAGAGGAACAGCATGGAGACAGGCAGCGCTCAGGAGGACTCAGTAACTGGCGCTCTATACATCCTGACAACAACATAACAGTTAACGTCCCACTCATATCCCAAAAAAAGGAAAAAACTGTTGACTGTGATTGTGTGGTGGTTTTCCATCAATGTGACACACACACAAAAACAACCAAGATTAACAAACTGTCTGGAGAGCCTCCATGTCTTCTGACACAAACACACAGAGTGGGAAAACATTCCATTTAAACTATTTGCCTCCACAACAACCAAGGTTTTCTCTGTTACAGTGTTTTCTCTGTTACTCTGTTTTCTCTGTTACTGTGTTTTCTCTGTTACTCTGTTTTCTCTGTTACTGTGTTTTCTCTGTTACTCTGTTTTCTATGTTACTCTGTTTTCTCTGTTACTCTGTTTTCTCTGTTACTGTGTTTTCTCTGTTACTCTGTTTTCTATGTTACTCTGTTTTCTCTGTTACTGTGTTTTCTCTGTTACTCTGTTTTCTCTGTTACTGTGTTTTCTCTGTTACTCTGTTTTCTCTGTTACTGTGTTTTCTCTGGCATCCTCTTCAGCAAAGCCTTGCTGTGAGCCAGCCTGGAGTTAAACAACAACTTGATGAAGGAAGAACACATTGATGAATGAATAAAGCAGTACGGCTCCACTGAAGGGATTTAATTAAGACAAAAAACATGAACGTTTCTTTTTAAACCTTGTTAGGGACCCGCCGGTAGAGGAGCCAGACATTCCTGAGGGATGAGGCGCTGGGAACGGACCCAGAGACACAAAATGTGTTAGTGTGTGGATGTGTGGTGTGTGTGTGTGTGTGTGTGTGTGTGTGTGTGTGTGTGTGTGTGTGTGTGTGTGTGTGTGTGTGTGTGTGTGTGTGTGTGTGTGTGTATGTGTGTTTGTGTGTGCCTGGGTGTGTGTGAGACATGCCAGGGAGTCACAACAAACAGACTGCCTGCCATCCAGGAGAGAAAGGGGAGCTAGCTCCCAACCAGAAACTATACAGGAACTATAAAGGAACTATACAGAAACTATACAGGAACTATGTAGGAACTATACAGGAACTATACAGGAACTATGTAGGAACTATACAGGAACTATACAGGAACTATACAGGAACTATACAGAAACTATACAGGAACTACACAGGAACTACACAGAAACTATAAAGAAACTATACAGAAACTACACCGAAACTATACAGAAACTATACAGAAACTATACAGAAACTATACAGAAACTATACAGGAACTATACAGAATCTATGCAGAAACTATGCAGGAACTATACAGAAACTATACAGAAACTATACAGAAACTATACAGAAACTATACAGGAACTATACAGGAACTATACCGAAACTATACAGAAACTATACAGAAACTATACCGAAACTATACAGAAACTATACAGGAACTATACAGGAACTATACAGAAACTATACAGGAACTATACAGGAACTACACAGAAACTATACAGGAACTATGTAGGAACTATACAGGAACTATACAGAAACTATACTGAAACTATACAGAAACTATACAGAAACTATACCGAAACTGTACAGAAACTATACAGAAACTATACAGGAACTATACAGGAACTATACAGGAACTATAAAGGAACTACACAGAAACTATACAGGAACTATGTAGGAACTATACAGGAACTATACAGAAACTATACTGAAACTATACAGAAACTATACAGAAACTATACAGGAACTATACAGAAACTATACAGGAACTACACAGGAACTACACAGAAACTATAAAGAAACTATACAGAAACTACACCGAAACTACACCAAAACTATACAGAAACTATACAGAAACTATACAGAAACTATACAGGAACTATACAGAATCTATGCAGAAACTATGCAGGAACTATACAGAAACTATACAGAAACTATACAGAAACTATACAGGAACTATACAGGAACTATACCGAAACTATACAGAAACTATACAGAAACTATACCGAAACTATACAGAAACTATACAGGAACTATACAGGAACTATACAGAAACTATACAGGAACTATACAGAAACTATACAGGAACTATACAGAAACTATACAGGAACTATACAGAAACTATACAGGAACTATACAGAAACTATACAGGAACTATACAGAAACAATACCGAAACTGTACAGAAACTATACAGAAACTATACAGGAACTATACAGAAACTATACAGGAACTATACTGAAACTTTACCGAAACTACAGATAAATTATACAGAAACTATACTGAAACTACACATAAATTATACAGAAACTATACTGAAACTACACATAAATTATACAGGAACTATACAGAAACTTTACAGAAACTACACAGGAACTACACCGGAACTATAAACTATACAGGAACTTTACAGAAACTATACCGAAACTATACAGAAACTATACAGGAACTATACAGAAACTATACATAAACTATACATAAACTATACATAAACTATACCGAAACTATACAGAAACTATACAGGAACTATACAGAAACTATACAGAAACTATACAGGAACTATACAGAAATTATACAGAAACTATACTGAAACTACACATAAATTATACAGAAACTATACTGAAACTACACATAAATTATACAGGAACTATACAGGAACTATACAGAAACTATACAGAAACTATACAGAAACTACAGATAAATTATACAGAAACTATACTGAAACTACACATAAATTATACAGAAATTGTACTGAAACTACACATAAATTATACAGAAACTATACTGAAACTATACAGGAACTATACAGAAACTATACAGAAACTATACAGGAACTATACAGGAACTATACAGGAACTATACAGAAACTATACAGAAACTATACAGAAACTATACAGGAACTATACAGGAACTATACAGAAACTATACAGGAACTATACAGAAACAATACAGGAACTATACAGAAACTATACAGATAAATTATACAGAAACTATACAGATAAATTATACAGAAACTGTACAGAAACCACCCAGAAATTATACAGAAATTATACAAACTCACACACAGCTCCAGGGTTATAGGTCTTATAATCTGTACCCGGCACAGCCAGAAGAGGACTGGCCGCCCCTCACAGCCTGGTTCCTCTCTAAGTTTATTCTTCGGTTCTGGCCTTTCTAGGGAGTTTTTCCTAGCCACCGTGCGTTTACACCTGCATTGCTTGCTGTTTGGGGTTTTAGGCTGGGTTTCCATACAGCACTCTGTGACATCAGCTGATGTAAGAAGGGCTTTATAAATACATTTGATTGATTGATTGATTGATTGATTGGTCTTTCTGGAAATAATGGGGGCAATGTGTAACATTGGAATCAACATTTAAAAATGGTTCCACATGTGTACTTAGAGGAATATATTCAAATTGTCCCATAACTCCACCTATCCAACAACACAGACCTACAGACGATACAGGGTTCACACAGACATTGGCAAGTCAAATTGAAGGAATTTCAGGAACTTTTTTAAGCACTTAATTGTACTTTTCAAGGACCTCAATGTTAGTCAATTGTATATTTTACATAATTGTACATATCGGGCCTAATATAGAACACTCCCCAAAGCATGCAAAAAGTGAACAAAATAAAATAAAGTAGGTCATTACCCTTTAAAGAATAATTTTGGGCCTTGCCAATGCATTGATTTTCAATTATTATTACATTCAGAAATATGTGAGAATAATGTGGACTTAACTGATTGGATGCATGGCAAATTTTTATGTGACGCAGGCACAAATAATATAGCCAAGGAATAGCGATAGCATTAATCTCTCACCATTTGAATCTATAATGAGAAAAAGACCAAAAACCAGGTTCCTATTGAAACGGAAGACTATATGACAGTAGTCTAGAATACAGTAGACTATACGACAGTAGATTATACGACAGTAGACTAGAAGACAGTAGACTAGAAGACAGTACACTAGAAGACAGTAGACTAGAAGACAGTAGACTATACGACAGTAGACTAGAAGACAGTAGACTAGAAGACAGTAGATTATACGACAGTAGACTAGAAGACAGTAGACTAGAAGACAGTAGACTAGAAGACAGTAGACTAGAAGACAGTAGACTAGAAGACAGTAGACTATACGACAGTACACTAGAAGACAGTGGACTAGAAGACAGTAGACTATACGACAGTAGACTATACGACAGCAGACTAGAAGACAGTAGACTATATGACAGTAGACTATATGATAGTAGACTATATGATAGTAGACTCGGTGACAGTAGACTCTGTAACAGTAGACTATATGACAGTAGACTCTGTGATAGTAGACTCTGTGACAGTAGACTCTGTGACAGTAGACTCTGTGACAGTATACTTTGTGACAGTATACTATATGATAGTAGACTCTGTGACAGTAGACTCTGTAACAGTAGACTATATGACAGTAGACTCTGTGACAGTAGACTCTGTGACAGTAGACTTTATGACAGCAGTAGACTTTATGACAGTAGACTATATGACAGTAAACTGTGACAGTAGACTCTGTGATAGTAGACTGTGAGTAGACTCTATGACAGTAGACTATATGACAGTAGATTTTTGACAGTAGATTTTGACTCTATGACAGTAGACTCTATGACAGTAGACTATATGACAGTAGACTATGACTCTATGACAGTATACTTTATGACAGTAGACTCTATGACAGTAGACTATATGACAATAGACTATGACACTATGACAGTAGACTCTATGACGATAGACTATGACTCTATTACAGTAGACTCTGACAGTAGACTCTATGACAATGTACTATGGCTCTATGACAGTAGACTCTATGACAGTAGACTATTTTACTGTAGACTCTGTGAAAGTAGACTATATGACAGTAGACACTATGAATGTAGACTCTATGACATTAGACCATATGACAGTAGACTCTACGACAGTAGACTCTGACAGTAGGCTCTATGACAGTAGGCTCTATGACAGTAGACTCTGATAGTAGACTCTATTACAGTAGACTCTATGACAGTAGACTCTATGACAGTAGACTCTGACAGTAGACTCTATGACAGTAGACTCTGATAGTAGACTCTATGACAGTAGACTCTGACAGTAGACTCTATGACAGTAGACTCTATGACAGTAGACTCTATGACAGTAGACTCTGATAGTAGACTCTATTACAGTAGACTCTTTGACAGTAGACTCTGACAGTAGACTCTATGACCTTAGACTCTGACAGTAGACTCTATGACAGTAGACTCTATGACAGTAGACTCTATGACAGTAGACTCTGATAGTAGACTCTATAACAGTAGACTCTTTGACAGTAGACTCTGACAGTAGACTCTGACAGTAGACTCTATGACAGTAGACTCTATGACAGTAGACTCTATGACAGTAGACTCTGATAGTAGACTCTATGACAGTAGACTCTGACAGTAGACTCTGACAGTAGGCTCTATGACAGTAGACTCTATGACAGTAGACTCTGACAGTAGACTCTATGACAGTAGACTCTATGACAGTAGACTCTGATAGTAGACTCTATGACAGTAGACTCTGACAGTAGACTCTGACAGTAGGCTCTATGACAGTAGACTCTATGACAGTAGACTCTGACAGTAGACTCTATGACAGTAGACTCTGATTGTAGACTCTATGACAGTAGACTCTGACAGTAGACTCTATGACAGTAGACTCTGATAGTAGACTCTATTACAGTAGACTCTTTGACAGTAGACTCTGACAGTAGACTCTATGACAGTAGACTCTGATAGTAGACTCTATTACAGTAGACTCTTTGACAGTAGACTCTGACAGTAGACTCTGACAGTAGACTCTATGACAGTAGACTCTATGACAGTAGACTCTATGACAGTAGACTCTGATAGTAGACTCTATTACAGTAGACTCTTTGACAGTAGACTCTATGACAGTAGACTCTATGATAGTAGACTCTATGACAGTAGACTCTATGACAGTAGACTCTATGACAGCTTACCCGCGTAAACCTTTAGCGCTTACCTGGGAACAGGCCCGACACAGCTCTGAGAGGCTACACCAAACGCTTTACACGCAGGAACCGCCAGGAGACTATTACAGCTCTGTGGGTGTAACATCTGGAAACAAAACATGTTTTATGAGGATGATGGGATCCACCCAAATCATTTGGGTTCCTGGGTCCTTTCACAGCATTGTAACACTGCGTTGAGCCAATGACTTATCAATGCACATACATACATAACCCAAGCATGTCTACCTCTGCTAAGCTTCAGTTCTGCCAAGTGGCTCTTTGAACTGACACTACTTTTTTGCGCGTGTGACTAAGTGTGTGCTCTTCGTTCTTTTTCTTTTCTATTGAACAGGCTATTGTCCGTCTGAAATATTATCATTTATTTACATAATAGGGTACCTGAGGATTGATTATAAACGTTGTTTGACTTGTTTGGACAAAGTTTATAGGTAACTTTTTTAGGTTTCCTATGGCTGTATGTTGAACGAGTGGAACGGGTCGATTACTGAACAAAACGTGCCAACCAAACAGAGTTTTTGGGATATAAAGAGGGACGTTATCGAACAAAATGACAATTCTTTGTGTTCCTGGGACCCGTGGGATTGCAACCATTTGATTTTGTAATGCCAGTGCTGGTTTGAAATATATTTTTATGCAGGAAGTATGAGGGGTGCTGTCCTCAGATAATCAAATGCTACGCTTTCGACGTGCGGCCTATTGTAAATGGGCCTATTGTAAATGGGACAACACGGTTTGATTACCAAGATTCTAAGTTTAATATTAATATTACTAGTTTTGTAATTTGAATTTGGCACTCTGTATTTCACCGGATGTTGTCGTAGGTGGACAGCTAGCGCACCACCAATCCCTAAGAACTTTTAACAGCACTATCAACAAGGCAGGTCCTACAGGCTCTAGTTTTGTCGCACCTGGACTACTCTTCAGTCGTATGGTCAGGTACCACAAAGAGGGACTAAGGAAAATTGCAATTGGCTCAGAACAGGGCAGCACGGCTGGCCCTTGAGCTAACATTAATAATATGCATGTCAATCTCTCCTGGCTCAAAGTGGAGGAGAGATTGACCTGTATTTATGAGAGGCATTGACATGTTGAATGCACTGAGCTGTCTGTTTAAACTACTGGCACACAGCAAATGGGGATCAATACTTTTTTATTTATCCTTCATTTAACTAGGCAAGTCAGTTAAGAACAAATTATTATTTACATTGACAGCCCAGGAACAGTGGGTTAACTGCCTTGTTCAGGGGCAAAATGACAGATTTTTACCTTGTCAGCTCGGGCATTCGATCAAACCTTTCGGTTATGCTCTAACCACTAGGCTACCTGCCGCCCCCTTATACACAATACAGATTCTCCATAATGTCAAAGTGGAATTATATTTTCCCACATTTTTACAAATTAATTAAAAATGAAAAGCTGAAATGTCTTGAGTCAATACGTATTCAGCCCCTTTATGGTGTCTCAATAAGTTCAGTAGTAAAAAATGTGATTAACAAGTCAGTTGGCTCAGCGTCGTCCGGGTTTGGCTGGGGTAGGCCGTCATTGTAAATACGATTTTGACTTGCCTAGTTAAATAAAGGTTAAATAAACACAATTAAACACACGTAATAAGTGGCATGGACTGTGTCCAATAATAGTGTTCATCGTGACTCTTGAGTGACTGACTCCCACACATACAATTATAAGTCGAGCTGGGAATTTCAAACACAGATTCGATCACAAAGACCAGGGAGGTTTTCCAATGATAGATGGTTAAACAAAATAAAAAGCAGACATTCAATATCCCTTTGATCATGGTGAAGTTATTAATTACACTGTGGATGGTGAATCAACACACCCAGTCACTACAAAGATACAGGAGTCCTTCCTAACTCGGTTGCTGGAGAGGAAGGAACCGGTCAGGGATTTCACCACGAGGCCAAAGGGGATTTAAAACAGTTACTGGCTGTAATGGAAGAAAACTGAGGATGGATCAACGACATTGTAGTTAATTGACAGAGTGAAAAGAAGTAGGCCTGTACAAATGTATTTTTTAAATGCATCCTGTTTTGCAACAACGCCTTAAAGTAATATTGCAAAACAAGTGGCAAAGCATTTAACGTTTTGTTCTGATCACAAAGTGTTATGTTTTGTTGAAATCCAATACAGCACATTACTGAGTACCACTCTCCATATTTTCAAGCATATTGGTGGCTGCATCATGTTATGGGTATGCTTGTAAACGTTAAGGACTGGGTAGTTTTTCAGGATAAAAAAATAAATGGAATGGAGCTAAGCACAGGCAACATCCTAGAGGTTTAATCTGCTTTCCACCAGACACTGGGAGATAAATTCACTTCTCTTTTTTCTTACCAAGAAGACAGTGAATGTTCCTGAGTTGCCAAGTTACAGTTTTGACTTAAATCTGATTGAAAATCTATGGCAAGACCTGAAAAAGGGTTGTCTAGCAATGATCGACAACCAATTTGACAGAGCTTGAAGAATTAAAAAAATACTAAATGGGCAAATATTGCACCATCCAGTTGCGGAAAACTCTTAGAGATTTACCCAGAAAGACAAAGCCGTAATCGCTGTCAAAGGTGCTTCTACAAAGTATTGACTACAAAGTGTGAATACTTATGTAAATGTCCATTTCACTGGTGAAATAGTCATTGAAATTACTGTCAATATCAAACGTTTTTTTTTTAAATAATTGACCCATCAACTTGTCACGATCGTCGTAATAAATGGACCAAGGCGCAGCATGCATGGAATTCCACATATTTATTCTTCAGTGGAATATACAAAAACAATAAAGCGAACAACTGATCGGACCAAACGTAGCGCTCACAGTGCACTGACAAAAACACAATATCCCACAAACACTGGTGGGAAAAGGAACACACTAAGTATGATCCCCAATTAGAGGTAATGAAAAACAGCTGCCTCTAATTGGGAACCATACACAACCCCAACATAGACATTTAACAACTAGAAAACACCCCTATTCACGTCCTGACCAAAACACCATAGAGAACACCCGAGGGCTCTCTTTTGCCAGGACATGACACAACTTCAATGGAGGATGGAGATAAATTGGGTTTTCAGCCCATAATATAATTTTATGTACTCCAAAGTATTTTTCCATTGTGTTTCATGTCATGTATCTTTGTTTAGTAATGCCATTTTCCATTTTCTTTTTGTTAAGTTTAATCACAACATTTCTCATTTTACAGTACGTCAACCAATCAGCTGAGCAGCCTGACTTGTTTGTCACCTCATTTGCATAATTTGTTTCCTAACAGGTGCATGCTTGTCAACAATTGTCAATAATCATTTTTCTTACAACGTCAACAAAAGAGTTCTGAGAAAACATTTTGTATGATCTCTTATAAATTACTGTAGGCCTAACCTTTGGCACTTTGGCTTTCCTTGTCATTGCCCCAATGTTATTGTCACTACAGCCAATGGGAACCGATATGGCTTTGTAGCAAAGCTCTGCAGCATTAGTGAAGATATGATCAACATAAGTGGATGTCACAGATCCAACACTACTGGTATCCACTCTAGTTGGTTGAGTGGTAACCTGGGTCATTAGTCACAGATCCAACACTACTGGTATCCACTCTAGTTGGTTGAGTGATAACATGGGTCATGTCACAGCCCTTAGTCACAGTTAGAAGCTACCAATTCAGAGGACAGCTAGTAGCTAACCACGTTCAGGTCACCCTGTAAATAGACCAATATGTTAACATCATACACATTATCAAGCACTGCACACACGCACATGTGTAAGTCTATCAGACGTGTGTGTAGGTGTGTGTGTGTGTGTGACGTGTGTGTGTGTGTGTGGGTGTGTGTGTGTGTGTGTGTGTGTGTGTGTGTGTGTGTGTGTAAGTGTGTGTGTGTAAGTGTGTGACGTGTGTGTGTGTGTGTGTGTTTGTGTGTGTGTGAAATGTGTGTGTGTAAGTGTGTGTGTGTAAGTGTGTGTAAGTGTGTGACGTGTGTGTGTGTGTGTGTGTGTGTGTGTGTGTGTGTGTTTGTGTGTGAAATGTGTGTGTGTAAGTCTGTGTGTGTAATGTCTGTGTGTGTAAGTGTGTGTGACGTGTGTGTGACACGTGTGTGTTTGTGTGTTGTGAGTGTGTGTGTGTTTGTGTGTGTGTGTGAAATGTGTGTGTGTAAGTGTGTAATGTGTGTGTGTGTAAGTGTGTGTGACGTGTGTGTGTGACGTGTGTGTGTGTAAGTGTGTGTGTGTGTGTAAGTGTGTTTGTGTGTGTGTGTGTTCGTGTGTGTGTGTAAGTGTGTTCGTGTGTAAGTGTGTGTGTGTAAGTGTGTGTGTGTAAGTGTGTGACGTGTGTGTGTTTGTGTGTGTGTGTGTGTTTGTGTGTGTGTGAAATGTGTGTGTGACGTGTGTGTGTGTACGTGTGTGTGTGTGTGTGTGTGTGTGTGTTCGTGTGTTTGTGTGTGTGTGAAACCAGTAGACAGGGTCTCATTGGAGAGAAGACAGAGTTGTACCCATAACCGTCTCCACTATTTCTCACTTCTCCGTTCCTGTGGTGAAGGGACTGAGAGAATAGGGTGGAAATGTGCACCACCGTTCAACTTGTGTTTCCCCAACTCCACGTCCTAGCCCAGACTCCCTCACAGCGAGGCTGAATGATTCATGGGCTACTGTAAAAGAACAAAGACAGAAAGAGCAACAACATACCTGTTTGATGAGCTGCATCAATTGCTGGAATCTGGGGAACAAGTGTGAAGTCGTGAACACAAACTTCCATATCTGCATCCCAAATAGTACCCTTTTCGATAAATAGTGCACAACTTTTGAACACAGCCCTATAGCAGGGGTTCTCAAACTGCACTTGGTCCGTGGCCAGATCTCCAAATATAAAGCAAAAATGTATTTATTTATATATAAAAAAATACATATATATTTGTATATATATATGTTTATTTATATATATATATATATTATATATATATATATATATATATATTATTACTACAACAGATTAAACCCATTTTGGCCAAGGGGTCAATGGAATAAGTTTGGAGGGTGCAAAACAATACAATGCAATATTATGAATCTACAGGTTAGGTTCTTAACCCTAGGCAACATGGGGATGGGAGGCTCACAGGGATAATGGAATCCAAACTACTCCAAGTGCGTTGAGTTAAATCCTGGGGTTATAACCTACTTGTTTGGCCCTGTCTGGGGGTATCGTCGGACGGGGCCACAGAGTCCCCTGACCCACCCCTGTCTCAGTATCCAGTATTTATGCTGCAATAGTCTATGTGCCTTGGGGGCTCGGGTCAGTCTGTTATACCTGGTGTATTTCCCCTGTTATATCTGGTGTATTTCCCCTGTTATATCTGGTGTATTTCTCCTGTTATACCTGGTGTATTTCTCCTGTTATATCTGGTGTATTTCCCCTGTTATACCTGGTGTATTTCCCCTGTTATACCTGGTGTATTTCCCCTGTTATACCTGGTGTATTTCCCCTGTTATATCTGGTGTATTTCTCCTGTTATATCTGGTGTATTTCCCCTGTTATACCTGGTGTATTTCTCCTGTTATATCTGGTGTATTTCCCCTGTTATACCTGGTGTATTTCTCCTGTTATACCTGGTGTATTTCCCCTGTTATATCTGGTGTATTTCCCCTGTTATACCTGGTGTATTTCCCCTGTTATACCTGGTGTATTTCTCCTGTTATATCTGGTGTATTTCTCCTGTTATATCTGGTGTATTTCCCCTGTTATACCTGGTGTATTTCCCCTGTTATACCTGGTGTATTTCTCCTGTTATACCTGGTGTATTTCTCCTGTTATACCTGGTGTATTTCCCCTGTTATACCTGGTGTATTTCTCCTGTTATACCTGGTGTATTTCTCCTGTTATACCTGGTGTATTTCTCCTGTTATACCTGGTGTATTTCCCCTGTTATACCTGGTGTATTTCTCCTGTTATATCTGGTGTATTTCTCCTGTTATATCTGGTGTATTTCCCCTGTTATATCTGGTGTATTTCTCCTGTTATACCTGGTGTATTTCCCCTGTTATATCTGGTGTATTTCCCCTGTTATACCTGGTGTATTTCTCCTGTTATATCTGGTGTATTTCCCCTGTTATATCTGGTGTATTTCCCCTGTTATATCTGGTGTATTTCTCCTGTTATACCTGGTGTATTTCCCTGTTATATCTGGTGTATTTCCCTGTTATACCTGGTGTATTTCTCCTGTTATATCTGGTGTATTTCCCCTGTTATATCTGGTGTATTTCCCCTGTTATATCTGGTGTATTTCTCCTGTTATACCTGGTGTATTTCTCCTGTTATACCTGGTGTATTTCCCCTGTTATACCTGGTGTATTTCTCCTGTTATACCTGGTGTATTTCTCCGGTTATATCAGGTGTATTTCTCCTGTTATACCTGGTGTATTTCTCCTGTTATACCTGGTGTATTTCTCCTGTTATATCTGGTGTATTTCTCCTGTTATACCTGGTGTATTTCCCCTGTTATATCTGGTGTATTTCTCCTGTTATACCTGGTGTGTTTCTCCTGTTATATCAGGTGTATTTCCCCTGTTATACCTGGTGTATTTCCCCTGTTATATCTGGTGTATTTCCCCTGTTATATCTGGTGTGTTTCTCCTGTTATACCTGGTGTATTTCTCCTGTTATACCTGGTGTATTTCTCCTGTTATATCTGGTGTATTTCTCCTGTTATACCTGGTGTATTTCCCCTGTTATATCTGGTGTATTTCTCCTGTTATACCTGGTGTGTTTCTCCTGTTATATCTGGTGTATTTCCCCTGTTATACCTGGTGTATTTCCCCTGTTATATCTGGTGTATTTCCCCTGTTATATCTGGTGTATTTCTCCTGTTATACCTGGTGTGTTTCTCTTGTTATATCTGGTGTATTTCCCCTGTTATACCTGGTGTATTTCCCCTGTTATATCTGGTGTATTTCTCCTGTTATATCTGGTGTATTTCCCCTGTTATATCTGGTGTATTTCTCCTGTTATATCTGGTGTATTTCTCCTGTTATACCTGGTGTATTTCTCCTGTTATATCTGGTGTATTTCCCCTGTTATACCTGGTGTATTTCTCCTGTCCTCCGGCTGGTGTTCTGTAGAGGTACTGTTCTGTTCCACACCCCATGGCTGGTGTTCGGTAGAGGTACTGTTCTGTTCCACACCCCATGGCTGGTGTTCGGTAGAGGTAATGTTCTGTTCCACACCCCATGGCTGGTGTTCTGTAAAGGTACTGTTCTGTTCCACACCCCATGGCTGGTGTTCTGTTGAGGTTCTGTTCTGTTCCACACCCCATGGGTGGTGTTCTGTAGAGGTACTGTTCTGTTCCACACCCCATGGCTGGTGTTCTGTTGAGGTTCTGTTCCGTTCCACACCCCATGGCTGGTGTTCTGTAGAGGTACTGTTCTGTTCCACACCCCATGGCTGGTGTTCGGTAGAGGTACTGTTCTGTTCCACACCCCATGGCTGGTGTTCTGTAGAGGTACTGTTCTGTTCCACACCCCATGGGTGGTGTTCTGTAGAGGTACTGTTCTGTTCCACACCCCATGGCTGGTGTTTTTTTAAGCCCCCTGCTCTCTGGCTCTGGGCCGACGCCAGTCTTCATGCTTGCCTGCCCTGCAGCCTCTTGGCCGTCAAGCCTGGCACTCACAGACCAGATGGGAGGGAGGGAGGGAGGGTGTATGGCTGCAGCAGAAATCCATCAGCTTATCCCAGAGAACATAATTAGAGGTGCCATTTTGATTGAGCGCACACCTCACTGTCCAAATTAATAAAACACACACACACACACACCACACACCACCTCCTCCAAATGAATATCACTATCAATATTTAATTAGAGCGTCCACAGCCCACGGTACAAAACTTCATCATTACACCCTAATACACTAGAGCTTGTTAGGGGCTGAGGACACTACCAACCCTAATACACTAGAGCCTGTTAGGGGCTGAGGACTCTACTAACCCTAATACACTAGAGCCTGTTTGGGGCTGAGGACACTACTAACCCTAATACACTAGAGCCTGGTAGGGGCCGAGGACACTACTAACCCTAATACACTAGAGCCTGTTAGGGGCCGAGGACACTACTAACCCTAATACACATAGCCTGAGGACAGGGGCTGGACAGAGGGACAGGGGCTGGACAGAGGAGAGGGGGACAGGGCTGAGGACACCCTAATACACAGAGCCCAGGCTGGACAGGAGGGGACCTTTACCCACATAATGCAGCCAGGGGATTGAGACGGTGGGACAAGGGCTGGACAGGGGGACAGGGGAGCAGGGGAGATGGGGACAGGGGAACAGGGAGAGGGGGACAGGGGAACAGGGGAGAGGGGGAGAGCGGAACAGGGAGATGGGGACAGGGGAACAGGGAGAGGGGGGACAGGGGCTTGACAGGGAGGGGGACAGGGAACAGGGGAGAGGGGACAGGGGAACAGGGAGAGGGGGACAGGGGCTGGACAGGGGAGGGGGACAGGGAACAGGGAAATGGGGACAGAGTGGAGGGGTGGACAGCGGAACAGGGGAGAGGGGACAGGGGCTGGACAGGGAGGGGACAGGGAACAGGGGAGAGGGGACAGGGGCTGGACAGGGGAGGGGGTGACAGATTGTTTGTTACTATGTCACAGATGAATCACACATCAACCACAGAAAACTCCATTGATCCTATTGGTTTGTCTGACTCAAGGCGTCCAAATTAACAACACTATGCGTCTATTCATGTACTCCACTATGAGCTGGGTGGTTGGCCTGGATCATGAGATCATGAGGAGGATGAAGAGTTGTCGGATACTGATAATGGATGAATAGCTTTATTAACAGGTCCTGGGTTAAGTTGGGTCTACAGCACGACGAGCAGCATCATGTGACAAGCCTACGGTACGAGGCTGACCTCTCACGACCTTCTGGGTTCTGGATTCACTTGTCCCCAGTCTCCCCTCTACACTGTAGACACGCAATCTACCCATCTACATGTGAGTCATTTAGCAGACTCTCCTATCCAGAGACACTTACAGTAGTGAGTCATTTATCAGACTCTCCTATCCAGAGACACTTACAGTAGTGAGTCATTTATCAGACTCTCCTATCCAGAGACACTTACAGTAGTGAGTCATTTAGCAGACTCTCCTATCCAGAGACACTTACAGTAGTGAGTCATTTAGCAGACTCTCCTATCCAGAGACACTTACAGTAGTGAGTCATTTAGCAGACTCTCCTATCCAGAGACACTTACAGTAGTGAGTCATTTAGCAGACTCTCCTATCCAGAGACACTTACAGTAGTGAGTCATTTAGCAGACTCTCCTATCCAGAGACACTTACAGTAGTGAGTCATTTAGCAGACTCTCCTATCCAGAGACACTTACAGTAGTGAGTCATTTAGCAGACTCTCCTATCCAGAGACACTTACAGTAGTGAGTCATTTAGCAGACTCTCCTATCCAGAGACACTTACAGTAGTGAGTCATTTAGCAGACTCTCCTATCCAGAGACACTTACAGTAGTGAGTCATTTAGCAGACTCTCCTATCCAGAGACACTTACAGTAGTGAGTCATTTAGCAGACGCTCCTATCCAGAGACACTTACAGTAGTGAGTCATTTAGCAGACTCTCCTATCCAGAGACACTTACAGTAGTGAGTCATTTAGCAGACTCTCCTATCCAGAGACACTTACAGTAGTGAGTCATTTAGCAGACTCTCCTATCCAGAGACACTTACAGTAGTGAGTCATTTAGCAGACTTTCCTATCCAGAGACACTTACAGTAGTGAGTCATTTAGCAGACTCTCCTATCCAGAGACACTTACAGTAGTGAGTCATTTAGCAGACTCTCCTATCGAGAGACACTTTCAGTAGTGAGTCATTTAGCAGACTCTCCTATCCAGAGACACTTACAGTAGTGAGTCATTTAGCAGACTCTCCTATCCAGAGACACTTACAGTAGTGAGTCATTTAGCAGACTCTCCTATCCAGAGACACTTACAGTAGTGAGTCATTTAGCAGACTCTCCTATCCAGAGACACTTACAGTAGTGAGTCATTTAGCAGACTCTCCTATCCAGAGACACTTACAGTAGTGAGTCATTTAGCAGACTCCTCCTATCCAGAGAGACTTACAGTAGTGAGTCATTTAGCAGACTCTCCTATCCAGAGACACTTACAGTAGTGAGTCATTTAGCAGACTCTCCTATCCAGAGACACTTACAGTAGTGAGTCATTTAGCAGACTCTCCTATCCAGAGACACTTACAGTAGTGAGTCATTTAGCAGACTCTCCTATCCAGAGACACTTACAGTAGTGAGTCATTTAGCAGACTCTCCTATCCAGAGACACTTTCAGTAGTGAGTCATTTAGCAGACTCTCCTATCCAGAGACACTTACAGTAGTGAGTCATTTAGCAGACTCTCCTATCCAGAGACACTTTCAGTAGTGAGTCATTTAGCAGACTCTCCTATCCAGAGACACTTACAGTAGTGAGTCATTTAGCAGACTCTCCTATCCAGAGACACTTACAGTAGTGAGTCATTTAGCAGACTCTCCTATCCAGAGACACTTACAGTAGTGAGTCATTTAGCAGACTCTCCTATCCAGAGACACTTACAGTAGTGAGTCATTTAGCAGACTCTCCTATCCAGAGACACTTACAGTAGTGAGTCATTTAGCAGACTCTCCTATCCAGAGACACTTACAGTAGTGAGTCATTTAGCAGACTCTCCTATCCAGAGACACTTACAGTAGTGAGTCATTTAGCAGACTCTCCTATCCAGAGACACTTTCAGTAGTGAGTCATTTAGCAGACTCTCCTATCCAGAGACACTTACAGTAGTGAGTCATTTAGCAGACTCTCCTATCCAGAGACACTTTCAGTAGTGAGTCATTTAGCAGACTCTCCTATCCAGAGACACTTACAGTAGTGAGTCATTTAGCAGACTCTCCTATCTAGAGACACTTACAGTAGTGAGTCATTTAGCAGACTCTCCTATCCAGAGACACTTACAGTAGTGAGTCATTTAGCAGACTCTCCTATCCAGAGACACTTACAGTAGTGAGTCATTTAGCAGACTCTCCTATCTAGAGACACTTACAGTAGTGAGTCATTTAGCAGACTCTCCTATCTAGAGACACTTACAGTAGTGAGTCATTTAGCAGACTCTCCTATCCAGAGACACTTTCAGTAGTGAGTCATTTAGCAGACTCTCTTATCAAGAGACACTTACAGTAGTGAGTCATTTAGCAGACTCTCTTATCAAGAGACACTTACAGTAGTGAGTCATTTAGCAGACTCTCCTATCCAGAGACACTTACAGTAGTGAGTCATTTAGCAGACTCTCCTATCTAGAGACACTTACAGTAGTGAGTCATTTAGCAGACTCTCCTATCCAGAGACACTTACAGTAGTGAGTCATTTAGCAGACTCTCCTATCCAGAGACACTTACAGTAGTGAGTCATTTAGCAGACTCTCCTATCCAGAGAGACTTACAGTAGTGAGTCATTTAGCAGACTCTCCTATCTAGAGACACTTACAGTAGTGAGTCATTTAGCAGACTCTCCTATCCAGAGACACTTACAGTAGTGAGTCATTTAGCAGACTCTCCTATCCAGAGACACTTACAGTAGTGAGTCATTTAGCAGACTCTCCTATCTAGAGACACTTACAGTAGTGAGTCATTTAGCAGACTCTCCTATCTAGAGACACTTACAGTAGTGAGTCATTTAGCAGACTCTCCTATCGAGAGACACTTACAGTAGTGAGTCATTTAGCAGACTCTCCTATCGAGAGACACTTACAGTAGTGAGTCATTTAGCAGACTCTCCTATCCAGAGACACTTACAGTAGTGAGTCATTTAGCAGACTCTCCTATCCAGAGACACTTACAGTAGTGAGTCATTTAGCAGACGCTCCTATCCAGAGACACTTACAGTAGTGAGTCATTTAGCAGACTCTCCTATCTAGAGACACTTACAGTAGTGAGTCATTTAGCAGACTCTCCTATCCAGAGACACTTACAGTAGTGAGTCATTTAGCAGACTCTCCTATCTAGAGACACTTACAGTAGTGAGTCATTTAGCAGACTCTCCTATCCAGAGACACTTACAGTAGTGAGTCATTTAGCAGACTCTCCTATCCAGAGACACTTACAGTAGTGAGTCATTTAGCTGACTCTCCTATCTAGAGACACTTACAGTAGTGAGTCATTTAGCAGACTCTCCTATCCAGAGACACTTACAGTAGTGAGTCATTTAGCAGACGCTCCTATCCAGAGACACTTACAGTAGTGAGTCATTTAGCAGACTCTCCTATCCAGAGACACTTACAGTAGTGAGTCATTTAGCAGACTCTCCTATCTAGAGACACTTACAGTAGTGAGTCATTTAGCAGACTCTCCTATCCAGAGACACTTACAGTAGTGAGTCATTTAGCAGACTCTCCTATCTAGAGACACTTACAGTAGTGAGTCATTTAGCAGACTCTCCTATCCAGAGACACTTACAGTAGTGAGTCATTTAGCAGACTCTCCTATCGAGAGACACTTACAGTAGTGAGTCATTTAGCAGACTCTCCTATCTAGACACTTACAGTAGTGAGTCATTTAGCAGACTCTCCTATCCAGAGACACTTACAGTAGTGAGTCATTTAGCAGACTCTCCTATCGAGAGACACTTACAGTAGTGAGTCATTTATCAGACTCTCCTATCCAGAGACACTTACAGTAGTGAGTCATTTAGCAGACTCTCCTATCCAGAGACACTTACAGTAGTGAGTCATTTAGCAGACTCTCCTATCGAGAGACACTTACAGTAGTGAGTCATTTATCAGACTCTCCTTTCCAGAGACACTTACAGTAGTGAGTCATTTAGCAGACTCTCTTATCCAGAGACACTTACAGTAGTGAGTCATTTAGCAGACTCTCCTATCCAGAGAGACTTACAGTAGTGAGTCATTTAGCAGACTCTCCTATCCAGAGACACTTACAGTAATGAGTCATTTAGCAGACTCTCCTATCCAGAGACACTTACAGTAGTGAGTCATTTAGCAGACTCTCCTACCTTCAGACACTTACAGTAGTGAGTCATTTAGCAGGCTCTCCTATCCAGAGACACTTACAGTAGTGAGTCATTTAGCAGACGCTCCTATCCAGAGACACTTACAGTAGTGAGTCATTTAGCAGACTCTCCTATCCAGAGACACTTACAGTAGTGAGTCATTTAGCAGACTCTCCTACCTTCAGACACTTACAGTAGTGAGTCATTTAGCAGACTCTCCTATCCAGAGAGACTTACATGGTAACCACGCCATACATAATATGTCATAACAGCTGGCATAACTTGTCGTAACCTGTTATAATATGGTCAGAACGTTGTCATGACATATATTTTGACCTGTTGTGACACACAGTGCATTACGGAAAGTATTCAGACCTCTTGACTTTTTCTACATTTTGTTACGTTACAGCCTGAATTCAAAATGGATGAAGTCGTTTTGTTTCCTCATCAATCTTTGCACAATACCCCATAATGACAAAGCAAGAAATGTTTACAAATTTATAATGAATAAAATATATAAATATAAAATATGTCATTGACATTTAGTATTCAGACCCTTTACTCAGTACTTTGTTTAAAGCACCTTTGGCAGCGATTACAGCCTCGAGTCTTCTTGGGTATGATGCTACAAGCTTGGCACACCTGTATTTGGGGAGTTTCTCACATTCTTCGCTGCAGATCCTCTCATGTTCTGTCAGGTTGGATGGGGAGCATTGCTGCACAGCTTATTTTCAGGTTTCTCCAGAGATGTTCGATCGGGTTCAAGTTCGGGCTCTGGCTGGGCCACTCAAGGACATTCAGAGACTTGTCTGAGAGTCCTTTAGGTGCCTCCAAGTGGGCTGTCATGTGCCTTTTACTGAAGAGTGGCTTCCGTCTGGCCACTCTACCATAATGGCCTGATTGGTGGAGTGCTGCAGAGATGGTTGTCCTCCTGCAAGGTTCTCCCATCTCCACAGAGGAACTCTGGAGCTCTGTCAGAGTGACCATCGGGTTCTTTGTCACCTCCTTGACCAAGGCCCTTCTCCGCTGATTGCTCAGTTTGGTCGGGCGACCAGCTCTTGGAAGAGTCTTGGTGGTTCCAAACTTCTTCCAGAATGATGGAGGCCACTGTGTTCTTGGGGACCTTCAACGCTGCAGAAATGTTTTGGTACCCTTCCCCAGATCTGTGCCTCGACACAATCCTGTCTCTGAGCTCTACGAACAATTCCTTCGACCTCATGGCTTGGTTTTTGCTCTGACATGCACTGTCAACTGTGGGACCTTATATAGACAGGTGTGTGCCTTTCCAAATCATGTCCAATCAATTTGAATTTACCACAGGTGGACTCCAATCAAGTTGTAGAAACATCTCAAGGATAATCAGTGGAAACAGGATGCACCTGAGCTTAACTTCGAGTCACATAGCAAAGGGTCTGAATACTTACATAAATAATTGCGCACACATTGATGTCAGACATGCACCTACCCCAATGCTCTGTTGCTGATGACTGGGGTGAATGCAGGTTTCAGGAGCAGTCACTTGTGCACGATCACCCCTCTTCTCTGCAGTCTCCCTGTCTCTCTCACTACCCAGTCTCCCTGTCTCTCTCACTACCCAGTCTCCCCATCTCTCTACACAGTGACAATCCCTGCTATTTCTGTCCCTGATTCTTCTTCTCTAAATAAATGCCATCTCCATGCATACAAACCCCTTCTAGGGTATTTCAGAGGCCTATTTTCAGGGACCATTATTTCCTGTAATGGTTTATTGCTGGAGGAACTTGTTGAGGTCGGCAGATCTTTAAGTGCTGTATAACTGATGGCTCCGAGCCAGGAGAGGAGGGGCATCAATCTGACACTAACACCGGTCGCTGGTTAAAAGTAGTGCACTATTTAGGGACTAGGGAGCCATTTGGGAGATGTGAAACACCCTCTCAGGGTGACGGACTGACTGACTGACTGACTGGCTGACTGACGTGACGTGACGTGACTGACGTGACTGACTGACTGATGTGACTGACTGACTGACCTGACTGATGTGACTGACTGACTGACTGACTGACGTGACTGACTGACTGACGTGACTGACGTGACTGACGTGACTGACTGATGTCAGTCAGTCAGCCACGTCAGTCAGTCAGTCAGTCAGTCAGTCAGTGAGCCCAGGTTGATTTATACACACTATAGACACACTTCAGACACACTACAGACTACAGAAACACTACAGACACCCTACAGACACACTACAGACACAATATATACACACTTTCTACACACAACATACACACTATAGACACACTACATACAGACTATATACACACTACATACAGACTACAGGCATACTATAGACACACTACGAACACACTACAGACACACTACATACACCCGATATACACACTACATACACAATACACACACACACCATAGACAAACATTATATACACTACATACACACCACATACACACTATATGCACACTATAGACACACAATATACACACTATAAACACACTATATACACACTAAAGACACACAATAGACACACTATAGACACACTATAGACACACTATATACACACTATAAACACACTATATACACACTATAGACACACTATATAAACAATACAGACACACTATAGACACACAATATACACACTATAGACACACCATATAAACAATACAGACACACTATATACACACTATATACACACTATATACACAATACATACACACTATAGACACACTATAGACACACTATAGACACACTATAGACACACTAAAGACACACTATAGATACACTCTATACACACTCTATACACACTCTAGACACACTCTAGACACACTCTAGACACACTATAGACACACTACAGACACACTATAGACACACTATAGACACAATATAGACACATTACATACACACTATAGACACACTATAGACACACTATATACACACTATAGACACACTATAGACACACTATAGACACACTATAGACACACTATATACACACTATAGACACACTATATACACACTATAGACACACTATATACACACTATAGACACACTATAGACACACTAAAGACACACTATAGATACACTACATGCACACTATAGATACACTCTATACACACTCTATACACACTCTAGACACACTCTAGACACACTCTAGACACACTATAGACACACTATAGACACACTATAGACACACTATAGACACACTATAGACACACTATAGACACACTATAGACACACTATAGACACACTATATACACACTATATACACAATACATACAAACTATATACACACTATATACACACTATATACACACTATATACACAATACATACACACTATATACACAATACATACACACTCTAGACACACTCTAGACACACTCTAGACACACTATAGACACACTACAGACACACTATAGACACACTATAGACACAATATAGACACATTACATACACACTATAGACACACTATAGACACACACACTATATACACACTATAGACACACTATAGACACACTATAGACACACTATAGACACACTATAGACACACTATATACACACTATAGACACACTATATACACACTATAGACACACTATATACACACTATAGACACACTATAGACACACTAAAGACACACTATAGATACACTACATGCACACTATAGATACACTCTATACACACTCTATACACACTCTAGACACACTCTAGACACACTCTAGACACACTCTAGACACACTATAGACACACTACAGACACACTATAGACACACTATAGACACACTACAGACACACTATAGACACACTATAGACACACTATATACACACTATATACACAATACATACAAACTATTTACACACTACATACACACTATATACCTACTATATACACACTATATACACATTACATAGACACTATAGACACACTATAGACACACTATAGACACACTATAGGCACACTCTATACACATTACATACACACTATAGACACACTATATACACATTACATACACACTATAGACACACTATAGACACACTATTGACACTCTATAGACACACAACAGACACACTATAGACACACTATAGACACACTCTATACACACTATAGACACACTATAGACACACTATAGACACACTATAGACACACTATAGACACACTATAGACACACTATAGACACACTATATACACTCTGTAGACACACTATAGACAGACTACAGACACACTACAGACACACTACAGACACACTATAGACACACTATAGACACACTATAGACACACTATAGACACATTACATACACACTATAGACACACTATAGACACACTATATACACTCTGTAGACACACTACATAGACGGACGCAGGCAGGCTGGATCTAAACACACACACACAGACATCAATATCTCTAGTGTAAACACACCACTCCTCCAGAGAGAGGCTGGAATAACCAAAACAATCTCCTCTGTTATTGGGCACCTCTCTCAGATGAACACATGATGAATTCGTCCCAAATGGCACCCTATGTATGGGCCCTGCTCTATAGTAGTGACCTACATAGGGAATAGGGAGCCAAAGTAGTGTAGGGAACCAAAGTAGTGCCCTACATAGGGTATAGGGAGCCAAAGCAGTGCCCTAATTTTCATTTAATCTTCATTTAACTAAGCAAATCAGTTAAGAACAAATTCTTATTTACAACGACGGCCTACCCCGGCAAAACCCGAACGACGCTGGGCCAATTGTGCGCCACCCTATGTGACTCACGACCGGATGTGATACATAGGGATTAGGGAGCCAAAGTAGTGCCCTACACAGGGAATAAGGGAACCATTTGGAACACAGCAGATATGCATTGGAAGAGATGTATAGGGAGTAAAACGGGTAGGTTGTCGTAGCTAAACATCAGCGTGTGTGTGTGTTCCCCATGCTGTGGATTCCCTACATGTAACACAGAACATAAAGAACACAATCTACCTATTTCACCTCGTTAACTTCTTAGGGAGCGGCTGCCGAGGAGACGGCATTAAAGACAGCAGTATTATCATACTCTTTTATACACAGAGAGAGAGAGAGAGAGAGAGAGAGAGAGAGAGAGAGAGAGAGAGAGAGAGAGAGAGAGAGAGAGAAGAGAGAGAGAGAGATAGAAGAGAGAGAGAGATAGAAGAGAGAGAGGGAGAGAGACAGAGAGAGCAGAGAGAGAGAACATTTCTCTCCATTTCTCTTCTGCACTAATCTCCGCAGGTCTCTGCTCTTCTAATTGGTGGACGTTTTCCCAAATGGAATTTGACAACAAAAGCTAGCCCAACGTGACAGGTGGTCTCTCAGCCTTCTAACCAGAAGTGGCGCAGCTTTTTAAATGCCATTTACAATCCAAGATATAATTAGAAATATTGTGGCTAGCATAACATCCTCTAGACAGCCCAGATGTGTGCCCTGTGTGTGTGTGTGCTCTGTGTGTGTGTGTGTGTGTGTGTGTGTGTGCTCTGTGTGTGTGTGTGTGTGTGTGCTCTGTGTATGTGTGTGTGTGTGTGCTCTCTGTGTGTGTGTGTGTGTGTGTGTGTGTGTGTGTGTGTGTGCTCTGTGTGTGTGTGTGTGTGTGCTCTGTGTATGTGTGTGCTCTGTGTATGTGTGTGCTCTGTGTGTGTGCTCTGTGTGCATGTGTGTGTGTGTGTGTGCTCTGTGTATGTGTGTGTTCTGTGTATGTGTGTGCTCTGTGTGTGTGTGTGTGTGTGTGCTCTGTGTATGTGTGTGCTCTGTGTGTGTGTGTGTGTCTGTGTGTGTGTGTGCTCTGTGTATGTGTGTGTGTGTGTGTGTGTGCTCTGTGTGTGTGTGTGTGCTCTGTGTGTGTGTGTGCTCTGTGTGTGTGCTCTGTGTGTGTGCTCTGTGTGTGTGTGTGTGTGTGTGTGTGTGTGTGTGTGTGCTCTGTGTGTGTGTGTGCTCTGTGTGTGTGCTCTGTGTGTGTGTGTGTGTGTGTGTGTGCTCTGTGTGCGTGTGTGTGCGTGTGTGTGTGTGTGTGTGCTCTGTGTGCGTGTGTGTGTGTGTGTGTGTGTGTGTGTGTGTGTGTGTGTGTGTGTGTGTGTGTGTGTGTGTGTGTGCCCTGTCCGTGTGCCATCCTCATGCCTGTATTAATAACACACCAGCTGCAATGACCTTTCCTCGACAACAAATGTATCTATTTATCTATTTATCTATATAATGTATATTTCTCTTAACAGTTCACAAATTTCTCCTCATCTCTCCTCATCTCTCCTCCTCTCTCCTCATCTCTCCTCATCTCTCCTCATCTCTCTACCTCTCCTCATCTCTCCTCATCTCTCCACATCTCTCTACCTCTCCTCATCTCTCCTAATCTCTCCTCATCTCTCCACATCTCTCCTCATATCTCCTCATCTCTCCACATCTCTCGTCATCTCTCCTCATCTCTCCTCATCTCTCCACATCTCTCCTCATCTCTCCTCATCTCTCCACATCTCTCATCATCTCTCCTCATCTTTCCACATCTCTCCTCATCTCTCCTCATCTCTCCACATCTCTCCTCATCTCTCCTCATCTCTCCACATCTCTCCTCATCTCTCCACATCTCTCCTCATCTCTCCTCATCTCTCCTCATCTCTCCACATCTCTCCTCATCTCTCCTCATCTCTCTTCATCTCTCCACATCTCTCCACATCTCTCCTCATCTCTCCTCATCTCTCATCATCTCTCCACATCTCTCCTCATCTCTCCTCCTCTCTCCACATCTCTCCTCATCTCTCCTCATCTCTCCTCATTTCTCCTCATCTCTCCTCATCTCTCCTCATCTCTCCACATCTCTCCTCATCTCTCCTCATCTCTCCACATCTCTCCTCATCTCTCCACATCTCTCCTCATCTCTCCTCATCTCTCCTCATCTCTCTACCTCTCCTCATCTCTCCTCATTTCTCCTCATCTCTCCACATCTCTCCTCATCTCTCCTCATCTGTCCTCATCTCTCCACATCTCTCCTCATCTCTCCTCATCTCTCCACATCTCTCCTCATCTCTCCTCATCTCTCCTCATCTCTCTACCTCTCCTCATCTCTCCTCATCTCTCCTCATCTCTCTACCTCTCCTCATCTCTGCTCATCTCTCCACATCTCTCCTCATATCTCCTCATCTCTCCACATCTCTCCTCATCTCTCCTCATCTCTCCACATCTCTCCTCATCTCTCCACATCTCTCCTCATCTCTCCTCATCTCTCCACATCTCTCCTCATCTCTCCTCATCTCTCCTCATCTCTCCACATCTCTCCTCATCTCTCCTCATCTCTCCTCATCTCTCCTCATCTCTCCACATCTCTCCTCATCTCTCCTCATCTCTCGACATCGCTCCTCATCTCTCCTCATCTCTCCTCATCTCTCCACTTCTCTCCTCATCTCTCTACCTCTCCTCATCTCTCCTCATCTCTCCTCATCTCTCCTCATCTCTCTACCTCTCCTCATCTCTCCTCATCTCTCCTCATCTCTCTACCTCTCCTCATCTCTCCTCATCTCTCCACATCTCTCCTCATATCTCCTCATCTCTCCACATCTCTCCTCATCTCTCCTCATCTCTCCACATCTCTCATCATCTCTCCTCATCTCTCCACATCTCTCCACATCTCTCCTAATCTCTCCTCCTCTCTCCTCATCTCTCCTCATCTCTCCTCCTCTCTCCTCATCTCTCTACCTCTCCTCATCTCTCCTCATCTCTCCTCATCTCTCCACATCTCTCCTCATCTCTCCTCATCTCTCCACATCTCTCCTCATCTCTCCTCATCTCTCCTCATCTCATGACATCTCTCCACATCTCTCCTCATCTCATGACATCTCTCCACATCTCTCCTCATCTCTCCTCGTCTCTCTTCATCTCTCCTCATCTCTCCACATCTCTCCTCATCTCTCCTCATCTCATGACATCTCTCCACATCTCTCCTCATCTCTCCTCGTCTCTCCTCATCTCATGACATCTCTCCACATCTCTCCTCATCTCTCATCGTCTCTCCGCATCTCTCCTCATCTCTCTACATCTCTCCTCATCTCATGACATCTCTCCTCCTCTCTCCTCATCTCTCCTCATCTCTCCTCATCTCATGACATCTCTCCACATCTCTCCTCATCTCTCCACATCTCTCCACATAAATTAATCTAGTCTTAACCCCTAACCCTTAACCCCTAACCCTACTCACACAAACACAGTCTCTCTCAGACCTGTTGCTAAGCTACAAGATGCAGCTATAGAGAACTAACCACCAAATGAGAGAGTCAAGAGTATTTTAAAGTGTCTGTGTTTGTGTGTGTGTGTGTTTGTGTGTTCGTGTGTGTGTATGTGCATTACACACATCCTTTATGTGCACTGTATTATCAATTAGCTACATTCAAGAAGTTCTTGAGCAGAAAATAAATAATGGAGAGACAGAGACAGAGAACATATGCGAGAGAGAGAGAGAGAGAGAGAGAGAGAGAGAGAGAGAGAGAGAGAGAGAGAAGCTTTTGAAAGGTAGAGAGGAAGCTGAAGGAAAGGAAAGGCCGAGCAAAGGAGCAAGTGCCACTTGAACGCTGCTCCAAATTAGTCCTGGATGAATCAGAGACTCAGGGTCTCCAAAACCTCTTCACCTCCTCTCGCCTGCATCCCTCCCTCCCTCCTAAACCCTTTATACCTCCCTCCTTCCGGCCCTTTCTCTCTTTCCCCCTCCCTCCCTCCCTCCTTCCCTCCCTCTCTCTGCATCTTCCTGTTACATGGTCAGCATCCCCGCCAGTGCATAGGGGCTGCTTCAGCTCCACTCTAATTACCTGGAGCAGGGAGGTATGTGTGTTGGGTGTTGTGTGTGTGTGTGTGTGTGTGTGATAGCTGGCCAAGAGAAAGGGGCTGTAGGATGCAGGAGCACTTAGAACAAGCTCTGAAAGCTATGGCTTTCTGCCTGTTTTCCTGCTTATCTCTCTGCCTGCCTCCCTGTCTAACTCTCTGCCCCCACCCTACCTACCCACCTCCCTCTCCCACCCTACCTACCTACCTCCCTCTCCCACCCTACCTACCCACCTCCCTCTCCCCCACCCTACCTACCCACCTCCCTCTCCCACCCTACCTACCTACCTACCCACCTCCCTCCCTCTCCCCCACCCCACCCTACCTACCTACCTCCCTCTCCCACCCTACCTACCCACCTCCCTCTCCCACCCTACCTACCCACCTCCCTCTCCCACCCTACCTACCTACCTCCCTCTCCCACCCTACCTACCCACCTCCCTCTCCCACCCTACCTACCCACCTCCCTCTCCCACCCTACCTACCTACCTACCTCCCTCTCCCACCCTACCTACCCACCTCCCTCTGCCACCCTACCTACCCACCTCCCTCTCCCACCCTACCCACCCACCCACCTCCCTCTCCTCCCACCTCCACTCCCACCCACCTCCTACCTCCCTCCCTACCTCTCCCACTCCCCACCCACCCACCTCCTCTCCCACCCTACCCACTCCACCTCCCTCTCCCACCCTACTCCACCTCCACCCACCTCTCCCACCCTACCCACTCCACCTCCCACCTCCACCACCCCACCCACTCCACCTCCCTCCCACCCCACCCACTCCACCCACCTCTCCCACCCTACCCACCCACCTCCCTCTCCCACCCTGCCTGCCTCCCTCTCCCACCCTACCTGCCTCCACCTCCTCTCCCACCCTACCTACCCACCTCCCTCTCCCACCCTACCTACTCCACCTCCCTCTCCCACCCTACCTACCCACCTCCCTCTCCCACCTCCCACCTCTACCCACTCACTCCACCTCCTCTCCCACCCCCACCCACTCACTCCTCCCTCCCCACCCTACCCACCACCTCCTCTCCCACCCACCCACCTCCCTCTCCCACCCTACCCACTCCACCTCCCTCTCCCACCCTACCTACCCACCTCCCTCTCCCACCCTACCTACCCACCTCCCTCTCACCCTACCTACCTACCTCCCTCTCCCACCCTACCTACCACCCACCTCCCTCTCCCACCCACCTACCCACCTCCCTCTCCCACCCTACCCACCCACCTCCCTCTCCCACCCTACCTACCCACCTCCCTCTCCCACCCTACCTACCTACACACCTCCCTCTCCCACCCACCCTCCCACCTCCCTCTCCCACCCTACCTCCACTCCACCTCCTACCCACCTCCCTCCCTCCTCCCCCCATCCCACCCACCTCCCTACCCACCCACCCACCTCCCTCACCCACCTCCCTCCTCCCTCCACCTCACCCTCCCTCCCACCCACCTCCCATCCTCCCCCACCCACCCACCCACCTCCTCTCCCCACCCACCTACCCACCTCTCCCACCCTACCCACCTCCACCTCCCTCTCCCACCCTGCCTGCACCCACCTCCCTCCCACCCTACCTCACCTCCTCCCACCTGCCTGCCACCTCCCTCCCACCCTACCCACCCACCTCCTCTCCCACCCTACCTGCCTACTCCACCTCCCTCACCCTACCTACCCACCTCCCTCTCCCACCCTACCTACCCACCTCCCTCTCCCACCCTACCTACCCACCTCCCTCTCCCACCTGCCTACTCCACCTCCTCTCCACCCTACCTACCTGCCTCCCCACCCACCCTACCTCCACCTCCCTCTCACCCTACCTACCCACCTCCCTCTCCCACCCTACCCTACCTACCCACCTCCCTCCCCCACCCTACCTGCCCACCTACCTACCTACCTACCCACCTCCCTCTCCCACCCTACCTACCTACCTACCTACCTCCCTCCCTCTCCCCACCCTACCTACTCCACCTCCCTCTCCCACCCTACCTACCTACCACCTACCTCCCTCTCACCCTACCTACCCACCTCCCTCCTCCCCCACCCTACCTACCTAACTACCTCCCTCCTCCCTCCCCACCCTACCTACCTACACCTCCCTCTCCCCACCCTACCCACCCACCTCCCTCTCCCACCTACCCACCCACCTCCTCCCCATACCTACATACCTACCTACATCCCTCCCTCTCCCACATACCCACCACCTCCTCTCCCACCCTACCCACCCACCTCCCTCTCCCACCCTACCCACCCACCTCCCTCTCCCACCCTACCCCTCCACCACCCTCTCCCCACCCTACCTAACTACCCACCTACCTACCCACATACCTCCCTCCCCCACCCTACCTACCCTACCTCCCTCTCCCACCCTACCTACCCACCTCCTCTCCCACCCCACCTCCCCACCTCCCTCTCCCACCCCCCTCACCCACCTCCCTCTCCCACACCCTGCCTCCCCACCTCCCTCTCCCACCCTACCCACCTCCCTCTCCCTCTCCCATCCCTACCCACCTACCTACCCACCCACCTCCCTCTCCACCCTACCCACCCACCTCCCTCTCCCCCACCCTACCTGCCTACCCACCTCCCTCTCCCACCCTACTCCACCCACTCCACCTCCCTCTCCCACCCTACCCACCTACCTCACACCACCCACCTACCCACCTCCCTCTCCCACCCTACCTACCCACCTCCCTCTCCCACCCTACCTACCCACCTCCCTCTCCCACCCTACCTACTCCACCTCCCTCTCTCCCACCCTACCTACCTACCTACCTCCTCCCACCCTACCTACCCACCTCCCTCTCCCACCCTACCTACCCACCTCCCTCTCCCACCCTACCTACCCACCTCCCTCTCCCCCACCTCTTCCTACCCACCTCCCTCTCCACCCTACCTACCTACCTACCTCCCTCCCCCACCATACCTACCTACCTACCTACCCACCTCCCTCCCTCCCTCCCCACCCTACCTACCCAACTACCTCCCTCCTCCCCACCCACCCACCCACCTCCCTCTCCCACCCTACCCACCCACCTCCCTCTCCCACCCTACCTACCCACCTCCCTCCCCACCCTACCTACCTACCTACCTACCTCCCTCCCTCTCCCACACTACCTACCCACCTCCCTCTCCCACCCTACCTACCCACCTCCCTCTCCCACCCTACCTACCCACCTCCCTCTCCCCCACCCTACCTACCCACCACCCTCTCCCCCACCCTACCTAACTACCTACCTACCTACCCACATACCTCCCTCCCCCACCCTACCTACCTACCTCCCTCTCCCACCCTACCTACCCACCTCCCTCTCCCACCCTACCTCCCCACCTCCCTCTCCCCACCCTACCTACCCACCTCCCTCTCCCACACCCTACCTCCCCACCTCCCTCCCTCCCTATCCCACCCTACCTACCTCCCTCTCCCTCTCCCATCCTACCTACCTACCTACCTACCTACCTACCTACCTACCCACCTCCCTCTCCCACCCTACCTACCCACCTCCTCTTCCACCCTACCTACCCACCTCCCTCTCCCCCACCCTACCTGCCTACCCACCTCCCTCTCCCACCCTACCTACCCACCTCCCTCCCCACCCTATCTACCTACCTACCTACCTACCTACCTACCTCCCTCCCTCCCCACCCTACCTACCCACCTCCCTCTCCCACCCTACCTACCCACCTCCCTCTCCCACCCTACCTACCCACCTCCCTCTCCCACCCTACCTACCCACCTCCCTCTCCCACCCTACCTACCCACCTCCCTCTCCCCCACCCTACCTACCCACCTCCCTCTCCCACACCCTACCTCCCCACCTTCCTCTCCCACCCTACCTACCCACCTCCCTCTCCCACACCCTTACCTCCCCACCTTCCTCTCCCACCCTACCTACCCACCTCCCTCTCCCACACCCTACCTCCCCACCTCCCTCCCCCACCCTACCTACCTCCCTCTCCCTCTCCCCCACCCTACCTCCCCACATCCCTACCTACTACTTCCCGGCGTAGCAGCACTCATTAAGCTGGCAGAATGGTTGATTCATTAACAGTAGAAAAGCACTCCGCTCTCTGCTTTGCTCACCCAACCAACACTAAAAGCTTTCCTCCACCATCTATTTCTATAATTATTTGGAGGATGGCAAAGCCACTGGCTTGTAGAGAAGAGAGGAGGGGGATTTGACAGAGAATGTTTAAACTGAAGGAGACAGAGAGAGAACTAGGAAGAGAGAGAGACAGAGAATGAGAGACAGAGAGAGAGAGAGAGAGAGAGAGAGAGAGAGAGAGAGAGAGAGAGAGAGAGAGAGAGAGAGGAAAAGAGAGAGACAGAGAGAGAGTAGGAGATTGAGAGAAATAGAATGAGATAGAGAGAGATCTGCTTTGACCATCTTTGAAATTCCTATTTGTTAGTGAAGGGGGCAACGGCTCACTCCAGTGACTACAAATCTGTGTCCCACAGTGAGGACTAGTGGACATGAACAGAGGGGAGTGGGGGACAGGCTTTTAGTTGGGTCAGTGTAGTTGCGAGACTGTTGTTCAGTGTTCTGTGTCGTGTTGTTCTGTATCACATTGTTCAGTGTTCTGTGTCGTGTTGTTCTGTATCACATTGTTCAGTGTTCTGTGTCGTGTTGTTCAGTGTTCTGTGTCGTGTTGTTCAGTGTTCTTTGTTGTGTTGTTCAGTGTTCTGTGTCGTGTTGTTCAGTGTTCTGTGTCGTGTTGTTCAGTGTTCTTTGTCGTGTTGTTCAGTGTTCTGTGTCGTGTTGTTCAGTGTTCTTTGTCGTGTTGTTCAGTGTTCTGTGTCGTGTTGTTCAGTCGTGTTGTTCAGTGTTCTGTGTCGTGTTGTTCAGTCGTGTTGTTCAGTGTTCTGTGTCGTGTTGTTCAATGTTCTTTGTTGTGTTGTTCAGTGTTCTTTGTCGTGTTGTTCAGTGTTCTGTGTCGTGTTGTTCAGTGTTCTGTGTCGTGTTGTTCAGTGTTCTTTGTCGTGTTGTTCAGTGTTCTGTGTTGTGTTGTTCAGTCGTGTTGTTCAGTGTTCTGTGTCGTGTTGTTCAGTCGTGTTGTTCAGTGTTCTGTATCGCGTTGTTCAGTGTTCTGTGTCGTGTTGTTCAGTCGTGTTGTTCAGTGTTCTGTATCGCGTTGTTCAGTGTTCTGTGTCGTGTTGTTCAGTGTTCTGTGTCGTGTTGTTCAGTGTTCTGTGTCGTGTTGTTCAGTTGTGTTGTTCAGTGTTCTGTGTCGTGTTGTTCAGTCGTGTTGTTCAGTGTTCTGTGTCGTGTTGTTCAGTGTACTGTGTTGTGTTGTTCAGTGTTCTGTGTCGTGTTGTTCAGTGTTCTGTGTCGTGTTGTTCAGTGTTCTGTATCGTGTTGTTCAGTGTTCTGTGTCGTGTTGTTCTGTGTCATGTTGTTCAGTGTTCTGTGTCGTGTTGTTCAGTGTTCTTTGTCGTGTTGTTCAGTGTTCTGTGTCGTGTTGTTCAGTGTTCTGTGTCGTGTTGTTCAGTGTTCTTTGTCGTGTTGTTCAGTGTTCTGTGTCGTGTTGTTCAGTCGTGTTGTTCAGTGTTCTGTGTCGTGTTGTTCAGTCGTGTTGTTCAGTGTTCTGTATCGTGTTGTTCAGTGTTCTGTGTCGTGTTGTTCAGTGTTCTTTGTCGTGTTGTTCAGTGTTCTGTGTCGTGTTGTTCAATGTTCTGTGTGTTGTGTACTAGAGTGGGGGCACAGAGAATGTTTACCACTTTATCCACCTCCCTTTTTCCTCCCAATTTCCCCAGCATCTCTCTCTTCTCCTATCCATTTCCCCAGCATCTCTCTCCTATCCATCTCCCCAGCATCTCTCTCCTCTCCTATCCATCTCTCCAGCCTCTCTCCTCTCCATCTCCCCAGCCTCTCTCCCCTCCTATCCATCTCCTCAGCATCTCTCTCCTCTCCTATCCATCTCCCCAGCATCTCTCTCTTCTCCCATCCATCTCCCCAGCATCTCTCTCTTCTCCCATCCATCTCCCCAGCATCTCTCTCCTCTCCCATCCATTTCCCCAGCATCTCTCTCCTCTCCTATCCATCTCTCCAGCATCTCTCTCCTCTCCTATCCATCTCCCCAGCCTCTCTCCTCTCCCTCTCCTCCCCTCAGCTTCTCTCCTCTCCTCTCTCATCTCCCCTCTCTATCCTCTCCCCAGCCTCTCTCCTCTCCTCTCCCTCTCCTCCCCTCAGCCTCTCTCCTCTCTCTATCCTCTCCCCAGCCTCTCTCCTCTCCCTCTCCTCCCCTCAGCCTCTCTCCTCTCCTCTCTCATCTCCCCTCTCTATCCTCTCCCCAGCCTCTCTTCTCTCCCTCTCCTCCCCTCAGCCTCTCTCCTCTCCTCTCTCATCTCCCCTCTCTATCCTCTCCCCAGCCTCTCTCCTCTCCTCTCCCTCTCCTCTCCCCAGCCTCTCTCCTCTCCCATACCATCATCGAAACCCATACCATGAGGCTGCTGACTAGTACTGTACCCTGCAATTACATCTGTACCTGTACAACCCTGTACAACTTCTCTCTCTCCTCCATCTCCCTTCTCTCTCCTCCATCTCCCTTCTCTCTCCCCTCTCCACAGTGATTATTTTTAATTGGTCAGGAGAGCCCTGGGGTCTGTGGTTGTTATAGTAACTTTTAGTGTAGAGCAGGCCCTCTTCAGGGCTACAGTGGGGGAGGCACTTCATAACGCTGAGACAAAGACTAGGGGTCCCCACCACAGGTTGATTTGTCTACTTCCTTCAGGAGATATTATTTTCTCTGTCTGTGATAAATGACTAATGTGTTAACTGGAATAAAACCTTGAGTGTAGCTGAATGTACAGGAAGGGGAGGATGGGATGAGACGACACACGCACGCACAAACACACGCACGCACACACACACGCACGCACGCACAAACACACACACACACACGCACAAACATACACAATTACAGCATAGCAGCAGCCCTGTGCCTTGCTCTTACTCCCAGGAGATAGGGACAGGGATTAGCAGCCTAGGAGGAAATAACACACACACACGCACACACACATACACACACACACATTCCATTTATCATGCCTTCCTGTGAAGACACGGTACAGTATTGCTGGAGATTAATTGACGGAATGCCAAACTCAGCCATTGGCTCTCTCTGTCTGTCTGTGTGTCATGGGACCGTGGTGTTCGGGGACGCATACGGCTGAGATAAACAAGTCACGGAGGCACCTCATCTCTGTTAACACACGTCTCAGATAGATCAACCAAAGCGGCAGAGGAATGAACCCGGAACTAGGCCAAATACCTTCCAGCGCTCTGAAATATAGGAATACGTCAATATACTTTCGGTACTTTTGTAGTGCGTAAAGGCTCCAGCGTATAGATGATCTGGGGATATAGAGGTAAAACAGTTTGATTCAGGACAGAACGAGTATCTGTGATAGAGAAATGCCCTCAGAAATTATTCTCAGAATGACAAAGTAGAGCTCCGAGGAACCTCTTTAGATATAATCGGTTAGTTTGGCACCTCAGAAGAGAGAGAAGAAGAAAAAACATACCACCTCGTTGGACTATTAGGAGAGTTATACAGTGGTCTCTCTCTCTCTCTGAGACAATTGGTTCTTTCTTTGGGGAGAATAAAGCCTAGGCCTACCTCACTCCCCTCACTCCCCCTCACTCCCCCTCGCCTCAGCCGCAAATAGAGGGCAGAGAAGAGGTGAAACATGATTTAGGCTGGAGAGAGGTAGGACGTGTGTGGGCGTCAGCAGTGGAATATAAAAAGAAGTACATGGATGGAAGAGAGAGCAGGACTGTACACCTCTCGAAGAGCTTCACAGGGCTAGTCTCTCAAAGAGCTTCACAGGGCTAGTCTCTCAAAGAGCTTCACAGGGCTAGTCTCTCAAAGAGCTTCACAGGGCTAGTCTCTCAAAGAGATTCACAGGGCTAGTCTCTCAAAGAGCTTCACAGGGCTAGTCTCTCAAAGAGCTTCACAGGGCTAGTCTCTCAAAAGAGCTTCACAGGGCTAGTGTCTCAAAGAGCTTCACAGGGCTAGTCTCTCAAAGAGCTTCACAGGGCTAGTCTCTCAAAGAGCTTCACAGGGCTAGTCTCAAGAAGAGATTCACAGGGCTAGTCTCTCAAAGAGATTCACAGGGCTAGTCTCTCAAAGAGCTTCAAAGGGCTAGTCTCTCAAAGAGCTTCACAGGGCTAGTCTCTCAAAGAGCTTCACAGGGCTAGTCTCTCAAAGAGCTTCACGAGGCTAGTCTCTCAAAGAGCTTCACAGGGCTAGTCTCAAGAAGAGCTTCACGAGGCTAGTCTCTCAAAGAGCTTCACAGGGCTAGTCTCTCAAAGAGATTCACAGGGCTAGTCTCTCAAAGAGCTTCACAGGGCTAGTCTCTCAAAAGAGCTTCACAGGGCTAGTGTCTCAAAGAGCTTCACAGGGCTAGTCTCTCAAAGAGCTTCACAGGGCTAGTCTCTCAAAGAGCTTCACAGGGCTAGTCTCAAGAAGAGCTTCACAGGGCTAGTCTCTCAAAGAGATTCACAGGGCTAGTCTCTCAAAGAGCTTCAAAGGGCTAGTCTCTCAAAGAGCTTCACAGGGCTAGTCTCTCAAAGAGCTTCACAGGGCTAGTCTCTCAAAGAGCTTCACAGGGCTAGTCTCAAGAAGAGCTTCACGAGGCTAGTCTCTCAAAGAGCTTCACAGGGCTAGTCTCTCAAAGAGCTTCACGAGGCTAGTCTCTCAAAGAGCTTCACAGGGCTAGTCTCTCGAAGAGCTTCACAGGGCTAGTCTCTCAAAGCGCTTCACAGGGCTAGTCTCTCGAAGAGCTTCACAGGGCTAGTCTCTCAAAGAGATTCACAGGGCTAGTCTCTCAAAAAGATTCACAGGGCTAGTCTCTCAAAGAGATTCACAGGGCTAGTCTCTCAAAGAGCTTCACAAGGCTAGTCTCTCAAAGAGATTCACAGGGCTAGTCTCTCAAAGAGATTCACAGGGCTAGTCTCTCAAAGAGATTCACAGGGCTAGTCTCTCAAAGAGATTCACAGGGCTAGTCTCTCAAAGAGATTCACAGGGCTAGTCTCTCAAAGAGCTTCACAGGGCTAGTCTCTCAAAGAGCTTCACAGGGCTAGTCTCTCAAAGAGATTCACAGGGCTAGTACAGTACATGTTAAAAGAAGGGGAATGTCGGAACACAGAATCAAATCTGATGTGTGCTTCCAGCTAGGAAAGAGAGGAAAGGTGCAGTATGTAGAGTATAGAGGAAAGGTGCAGTATGTAGAGTATAGACGAAAGGTGCAGTATGTAGAGTATAGAGGACAGGTGCAGTATGTAGAGTATAGACGAAAGGTGCAGTATGTATAGTATAGAGGAAAGGCGCAGTATGTATAGTATAGAGGAAAGGTGCAGTATGTAGAGTATAGAGGACAGGTGCAGTATGTAGAGTATAGACGAAAGGTGCAGTATGTATAGTATAGAGGAAAGGCGCAGTATGTAGAGTATAGAGGAAAGGCGCAGTATGTAGAGTATAGAGGAAAGGTGCAGTATGTAGAGTATAGAGGAAAGGCGCAGTATGTAGAGTATAGAGGAAAGGTGCAGTATGTAGAGTATAGAGGAAAGGCAGTATGTATAGTATAGAGGAAAGGTGCAGTATGTATAGTATAGAGGAAAGGCGCAGTATGTAGAGTATAGAGGAAAGGTGCAGTATGTATAGTATAGAGCGAAAGGTGCAGTGTGAGAGTATAGAGGACAGGTGCAGTATGTAGAGTATAGAAGACAGGTGCAGTATGTAGAGTATAGAGGAAAGGTGCAGTATGTAGAGTATAGAGGAAAGGCGCAGTATGTATAGTATAGAGGAAAGGTGCAGTATGTAGAGTATAGAGGACAGGTGCAGTATGTAGAGTATAGGCGAAAGGTGCAGTATGTATAGTATAGAGGAAAGGCGCAGTATGTATAGTATAGAGGAAAGGTGCAGTATGTAGAGTATAGAGGACAGGTGCAGTATGTAGAGTATAGAGCGAAAGGTGCAGTATGTATAGTATAGAGGAAAGGCGCAGTATGTATAGTATAGAGGAAAGGTGCAGTATGTATAGTATAGAGGAAAGGTGCAGTATGTAGAGTATAGAGGACAGGTGCAGTATGTAGAGTATAGACGAAAGGTGCAGTATGTATAGTATAGAGGAAAGGCAGTATGTATAGTATAGAGGAAAGGTGCAGTATGTAGAGTATAGAGGACAGGTGCAGTATGTAGAGTATAGACGAAAGGTGCAGTATGTATAGTATAGAGGAAAGGCGCAGTATGTAGAGTATAGAGGAAAGGCGCAGTATGTAGAGTATAGAGGAAAGGTGCAGTATGTAGAGTATAGAGGAAAGGCGCAGTATGTAGAGTATAGAGGAAAGGTGCAGTATGTAGAGTATAGAGGAAAGGCGCAGTATGTATAGTATAGAGGAAAGGTGCAGTATGTATAGTATAGACGAAAGGTGCAGTACGTAGAGTATAGAGGACAGGTGCAGTATGTAGAGTATAGAAGACAGGTGCAGTATGTAGAGTATAGAGGAAAGGTGCAGTATGTAGAGTATAGAGGAAAGGCGCAGTATGTATAGTATAGAGGAAAGGTGCAGTATGTAGAGTATAGAGGACAGGTGCAGTATGTAGAGTATAGACGAAAGGTGCAGTATGTATAGTATAGAGGAAAGGCGCAGTATGTATAGTATAGAGGAAAGGTGCAGTATGTAGAGTATAGAGGACAGGTGCAGTATGTAGAGTATAGACGAAAGGTGCAGTATGTATAGTATAGAGGAAAGGCGCAGTATGTATAGTATAGAGGAAAGGTGCAGTATGTATAGTATAGAGGAAAGGTGCAGTATGTAGAGTATAGAGGACAGGTGCAGTATGTAGAGTATAGACGAAAGGTGCAGTATGTATAGTATAGAGGAAAGGCGCAGTATGTATAGTATAGAGGAAAGGTGCAGTATGTAGAGTATAGAGGACAGGTGCAGTATGTAGAGTATAGACGAAAGGTGCAGTATGTATAGTATAGAGGAAAGGCGCAGTATGTAGAGTATAGAGGAAAGGCGCAGTATGTAGAGTATAGAGGAAAGGTGCAGTATGTAGAGTATAGAGGAAAGGCGCAGTATGTAGAGTATAGAGGAAAGGTGCAGTATGTAGAGTATAGAGGAAAGGCGCAGTATGTATAGTATAGAGGAAAGGTGCAGTATGTATAGTATAGAGGAAAGGCGCAGTATGTAGAGTATAGAGGAAAGGTGCAGTATGTATAGTATAGACGAAAGGTGCAGTACGTAGAGTATAGAGGACAGGTGCAGTATGTAGAGTATAGAAGACAGGTGCAGTATGTAGAGTATAGAGGAAAGGTGCAGTATGTAGAGTATAGAGGAAAGGTGCAGTATGTAGAGTATAGAGGAAAGGTGCAGTATGTATAGTATAGAGGAAAGGTGCAGTATGTATAGTATAGAGGAAAGGTGCAGTATGTATAGTATAGAGGAAAGGTGCAGTATGTATATTATAGAGGAAAGGAGCAGTATGTATAGTATAGAGGAAAGGTGCAGTATGTAGAGTATATAGGAAAAGTGCAGTATGTATAGTATAGACGAAAGGTGCAGTATGTAGAGTATAGAGGACAGGTGCAGTATGTAGAGTATAGAAGACAGGTGCAGTATGTAGAGTATAGAGGAAAGGTGCAGTATGTAGAGTATAGAGGAAAGGTGCAGTATGTATAGTATAGAGGAAAGGTGCAGTATGTATAGTATAGAGGAAAGGTGCAGTATGTAGAGTATAGAGGACAGGTGCAGTATGTAGAGTATAGAGGACAGTTGCAGTATGTAGAGTATAGACGAAAGGTGCAGTATGTATAGTATAGAGGAAAGGCGCAGTATGTATAGTATAGAGGAAAGGTGCAGTATGTAGAGTATAGAGGACAGGTGCAGTATGTAGAGTATAGACGAAAGGTGCAGTATGTATAGTATAGAGGAAAGGCGCAGTATGTAGAGTATAGAGGAAAGGCGCAGTATGTAGAGTATAGAGGAAAGGTGCAGTATGTAGAGTATAGAGGAAAGGTGCAGTATGTATAGTATAGAGGAAAGGCGCAGTATGTAGAGTATAGAGGAAAGGCGCAGTATGTAGAGTATAGAGGAAAGGCGCAGTATGTAGAGTATAGAGGAAAGGTGCAGTATGTAGAGTATAGAGTATAGAGGAAAGGCGCAGTATGTAGAGTATAGAGGAAAGGTGCAGTATGTAGAGTATAGAGGAAAGGTGCAGTATGTAGAGTATAGAGGACAGGTGCAGTATGTATAGTATAGACGAAAGGTGCAGTATGTATAGTATAGAGGAAAGGTGCAGTATGTAGAGTATAGAGGACAGGTGCAGTATGTAGAGTATAGAGGAAAGGTGCAGTATGTATAGTATAGAGGAAAGGCGCAGTATGTAGAGTATAGAGGAAAGGCGCAGTATGTAGAGTATAGAGGAAAGGTGCAGTATGTAGAGTATAGAGGAAAGGCGCAGTATGTAGAGTATAGAGGAAAGGTGCAGTATGTAGAGTATAGAGGAAAGGTGCAGTATGTATAGTATAGAGGAAAGGTGCAGTATGTATAGTATAGAGGAAAGGCGCAGTATGTAGAGTATAGAGGAAAGGCGCAGTATGTATAGTATAGAGGAAAGGCGCAGTATGTATAGTATAGAGGAAAGGTGCAGTATGTATAGTATAGAGGAAAGGCGCAGTATGTAGAGTATAGAGGAAAGGCGCAGTATGTATAGTATAGAGGAAAGGCGCAGTATGTAGAGTATAGAGGAAAGGTGCAGTATGTAGAGTATAGAGGAAAGGCGCAGTATGTATAGTATAGAGGAAAGGTGCAGTATTTATAGTATAGAGGAAAGGCGCAGTATGTAGAGTATAGAGGAAAGGTGCAGTATGTATAGTATAGACGAAAGGTGCAGTACGTAGAGTATAGAGGACAGGTGCAGTATGTAGAGTATAGAAGACAGGTGCAGTATGTAGAGTATAGAGGAAAGGTGCAGTATGTAGAGTATAGAGGAAAGGTGCAGTATGTAGAGTATAGAGGAAAGGTGCAGTATGTATAGTATAGAGGAAAGGTGCAGTATGTATAGTATAGAGGAAAGGTGCAGTATGTATAGTATAGAGGAAAGGTGCAGTATGTATATTATAGAGGAAAGGAGCAGTATGTATAGTATAGAGGAAAGGTGCAGTATGTAGAGTATATAGGAAAGGTGCAGTATGTATAGTATAGACGAAAGGTGCAGTATGTAGAGTATAGAGGACAGGTGCAGTATGTAGAGTATAGAAGACAGGTGCAGTATGTAGAGTATAGAGGAAAGGTGCAGTATGTAGAGTATAGAGGAAAGGTGCAGTATGTATAGTATAGAGGAAAGGTGCAGTATGTATAGTATAGAGGAAAGGTGCAGTATGTAGAGTATAGAGGACAGGTGCAGTATGTATAGTATAGAGGAAAGGTGCAGTATGTATAGTATAGAGGAAAGGTGCAGTATGTAGAGTATAGAGGAAAGGTGCAGTATGTATAGTATAGAGGAAAGGTGCAGTATGTAGAGTATAGAGGACAGGTGCAGTATGTAGAGTATAGACGAAAGGTGCAGTATGTATAGTATAGAGGAAAGGCGCAGGATGTAGAGTATAGAGGAAAGGCGCAGTATGTAGAGTATAGAGGAAAGGTGCAGTATGTAGAGTATAGAGGAAAGGCGCAGTATGTATAGTATAGAGGAAAGGTGCAGTATGTATAGTATAGAGGAAAGGTGCAGTATGTATAGTATAGAGGAAAGGCAGTATGTAGAGTATAGAGGAAAGGCGCAGTATGTATAGTATAGAGGAAAGGCGCAGTATGTATAGTATAGAGGAAAGGTGCAGTATGTATAGTATAGAGGAAAGGCGCAGTATGTAGAGTATAGAGGAAAGGCGCAGTATGTAGAGTATAGAGGAAAGGCGCAGTATGTAGAGTATAGAGGAAAGGTGCAGTATGTAGAGTATAGACGAAAGGTGCAGTATGTAGAGTATAGAGGAAAGGCGCAGTATGTAGAGTATAGACGAAAGGCGCAGTATGTAGAGTATAGAGGAAAGGTGCAGTATGTAGAGTATATAGGAAAGGTGTAGTATGTATAGTACAGACGAAAGGTGCAGTATGTAGAGTACAGAGGAAAGGTGCAGTATGTAGAGTATAGAGGAAAGGTGCAGTATGCAGAGTATAGAGGAAAGGTGCAGTATGTATAGTATAGAGGAAAGGTGCAGTATGTATAGTATAGAGGAAAGGTGCAGTATGTATATTATAGAGGAAAGGAGCAGTATGTAGAGTATAAAATATGTGATGTGTAAAATATTGTGTAGACTGCAGTCTTTTGTCTCACCTGTCGGCCTTGGGAGGGGTTGGGTCTTGTCTCTGTTGGTTGACCTTGGCATACAGCCCGTCCAGTGGGTCCTCATTGGATGGCTCATTGCCGTGGGAGACGGGGGCCATGCTTAGGCCTTGGGGGCGCTGGGGGAATGGGGTACGGGTCCTTCTGTAGGGGGACTGCCCTGGGGAGGCGGGTGACTGCTACTCCCTGAAGTAACATAATGTATGAATGCTTTGATCCCAGCAGGAATCAAACCGACGACCCCATGCTCTACCACCTGAGACACACAAGATGAGTTGATGATACCTGAAGTTGTTCAGCTCTCAGGCCTCGAACCTGATACAGAGAAAAACAGACACACGGGACGGTTACAAACACACCTGCACAACATCTGTACAACACTTACCTCAGACAGAGAGACGGGTATACGGGGATAGGTTAGACATAGGACAACGCCTGTACAACACACTAAAACAAACATGCTCAAGTACCCAAACCGTCCCTGTACATGATACCATTTCTCCAAAGTCAACTGTAACGCCACAAAACACATAACCTTCTATTAAAATGTTATATCACTAGTTAACGTTGGAGTTGAAAGACCCCCTGTAGCCCTAGTTATATATGTATAACGCAATAGCTTGACGTAGTTTTTTATAGATACACCAGCCACAACATGCCGTATGAATAGAGCAGACACCACCAGTACACCACGGGAGTGTTGATGAACAGAGGCGGCAGGGAGCGTATGGAGAGGAGAAGGAGAACGAGACATATGTTGCTTGCCAAATGGCACCCTATTTAAGTGTGCTACTTTCGAATCAGAGTCCTACGGGCCCTAGTCAAAAGTAGTGCACTACTGTACATAGAGAATAGGGTTTGGGACACATCCAGAGACAGCTAGTTCTAACCTTAGCCTTCTATTCCATCCTCAGCCAAGATTCTTCTCAAGAGCCTTAGCAAAGAGACACATAAAGTAATGATCCACTAACTTGTCCATTACTGAGCATTCCTAATCTGCCTCTCTGCCTGTCTATCATATCAAAGTGTAAGGGGTATTTCATTTCATATGACTGATGGATAATTTTTTGGGGGGTGGGGGGGCAATAGTATAGTCAAAATGGATCCAAGGTTGTTAATCTCCTCACAATGTTTGATTAATAATGACTAATCTGCCAGACTGAAGTGTTTTGTCGGGATCATTTGGAGAGAGGAAGCAGAGGCACAAACAAAACAGAGCAGCCAGAGGGAGTTTTACAACATGTGGGCATTTCCAAGATAATATAGACATTTCAATGTTGTGGCACAAACCTCGTACTGTCGGGTGAGATGCGTGACGCTTAGGCTGTTTAAGTAAATATCGTCTTGAAGCGGCGATGAAACAGACCAATATTTTCGGCAGCTGCTGGGTAGGTACCGTGACTTATTTATAAGTATCTTTATTGCTAGCCAAAGGTTACTAGTAAAGCTACATGGAATTGTGTTAAGAAGGTCATACCAAGGATCAGTTTGCTATTTGATTTTGAATTTTAAATGATTATTTAATCATTTATATTTGATGGGGTGGGCCTTACTGCTGTTAGCCCATGGAAATGCTTTGAACAATAGATTTACTAATTTACTACATGGAACAACATACCCACAACCCTGGCATTGGAAGAGCCATGCTCTACCAACTGAGCTATACTGAGCTATACTTACATTCATGTTTTCAACTGGTACCAGGGGACCTTCAGACGTGTCTTGTGAGGTGTGTGTTGGCGTCCTAGAGCAAAACAGAGTTAGTGTGTAGCCCATACTGTTCAGACGAATCCCAAGACGCTTGTGGGGGTCGTAGAGCAAAACGGAGAACACGATCGTGTTCGTGAGAGTCTCGTCTCTAGTTTGTAGGGCAAAAACGTTCGGACGCTAAAGACGATTATGTAAGAAAAACATTTTTTTGGGGGGGGATGTCTCGTGGTCTGACAAACATCACCTTTCACCGCAGATGCGGAAGAGCGACATAGGTCGGGATGCGGTGGATTGAGACACATCCAATGCAAAATAACAGATCTTGATCTATAAATCTCTAGCCTAAACTTCATAGATTCTTATGGGGGATGTGTGTTATTATGCTAATTAGATTCCAGCAGGGGAGCGGGAAATCAACCTTAGGCGGTTAAACAACCTTGTTCCATAATTTTACAGTATTATCTAGCTGGCCAAAAACACCTGGTAACTTTAGCTAGACAGTGACACGTTTGTTGTTGGGTTTGGCTCTGTACTACAAATGATGATGCGCCCGGCTGGCCACAGGGAGTCGCTAGAGCGCGACGGGACAAGGAAATCACGGGCCGGCCAAACGCTGGGGCCAATTGTGTGCCGCCTCATGGGTCTCCCGGGTCACATGCGCCTGTGTCCGGGTCTGTAGTGACACCTCAAGCACTGCGATGCAGTGTCTTAGACCGCTGCGCCACTCAGGAGGCCAATTTGAGGGTATTTTCATCCATATCGGGTGAACCATTTAGAAATTACAAAACTTTTTGTACACAGTTCCCTCATTTTAAGGGGACCAAAACTATTGGGACAAATTCACATATGTATGTGTATTAAAGTACTGAAAAGTTTAGTATTTGGTCCCATATTCCCAGCACACAATGACCGCTGTGTGTTTTACATTATTTTGTGCCCAAATAGACATGAATGGTAAATAATGTATTGTGTCATTATGGAGACACTTTTATTGTAAAGAAGAATATAATATGTTTCTTAACACTTCTACATTAATGTGGACACCTACCATGATTACGGAGAGTCCTGAATGAATTGTGAATAATGATGAGTGAGAAAGTTAGAGGCATAAATATCATACCACCAAGACATGCTGACCTCTCACCATTACAATAACAGGGGAGATTAGCATTTTATATCATACCCACAAGACATGCTAACCTCTCACCATTACAATAACAGGGGAGGTTAGCATTTTATATCATACCCCCAAGACATGCTAACCTCTCACCATTACAATAACAGGGGAGATTAGCATTTTATATCATACCCCAAGACATGCTAACCTCTCACCATTACAATAACAGGAGGTTAGCATTTTATATCATACCACCAAGACATGCTAACCTCTCACCATTACAATAACAGGGGAGGTTAGCATTTTATATCATACCACCAAGACATGCTGACCTCTCACCATTACAATAACAGGGGAGGTTAACATTTTATATCATACCCACAAGACATGCTGACCTCTCACCATTACAATAACAGGGGAGGTTAACATTTTATATCATACCCCCAAGACATGCTGACCTCTCACCATTACAATAACAGGGGAGGTTAACATTTTATATCATACCCCCAAGACATGCTGACCTCTCACCATTACAATAACAGGGGAGGTTAACATTTTATATCATACCCCCAAGACATGCTGACCTCTCACCATTACAATAACAGGGGAGGTTAACATTTTATATCATACCCACAAGACATGCTAACCTCTCACCATTACAATAACAGGGGAGGTTAGCATTTTATATCATACCCCCAAGACATGCTAACCTCTCACCATTACAATAACAGGGGAGATTAGCATTTTATATCATACCCCCAAGACATGCTAACCTCTCACCATTACAATAACAGGGAGGTTAGCATTTTATATCATACCACCAAGACATGCTAACCTCTCACCATTACAATAACAGGGGAGGTTAGCATTTTATATCATACCACCAAGACATGCTAACCTCTCACCATTACAATAACAGGGGAGGTTAGCATTTTATATCATACCACCAAGACATGCTAACCTCTCACCATTACAATAACAGGGGAGGTTAGCACACCCACGTTCACATCGACGGGGCTGTAGTTGAGCACGTCGAGAGCTTCAAGTTCCTTGATGTCCACATCACAAAGGATCTATTTCACCTTTATTTAACACAGTGTCCAAAGAAGGGCCAGAAGTATACAGAATGGTGTTGTCTGCGTAGAGGTGGATCAGAGAATCACCAGGAGCAAGAGCGACATCATTGATGTATACAGAGAAAAGAGTCGGCCCGAGAATTTAACCCTGTGGCAGCCCCATAGAGACTGCCAGAGGTCCGGACAACAGGCCCTCCGATTTGACACACTGAACTCTGTCTGAGAAGTAGTTGGTGAACCAGGCGAGGTAGTCGTTTGAGAAACCAAGGCTGTTGAGTCTGCCGATAAATGGTCCACAGACACCAACACAATTGTGTAGAAGGCACGACAACGCCTCTTCCCTCTCAGGAGGCTGAAAAGATATGGCATGGGGGCCATCAGATCCTCAAAATATTCTACAGCTGCACCATTGAGAGCATCTTGACTGGTTGCATCACCGCCTGGTATGGCAACTGCTTGGCATCTGACCGCAAGTTGCTAATGAGGGTACTGCGAATGGCCCAGTACATCACTGGGGCCGAGCGCCCTGCCTTGCTGCACTTCTACAGCAGGCAAAGACTCCAGTCATCCACGTCACAGTCTGTTCTCTCTGCTGCTTCACAGCAAGCGGTACCGGAGCGCCAAGTCTGGAACCAAAATGCTCCTGAAAAGTTTCTATCTCAAAGACATAAGACTGCTGAAAACTTTAACAAAAGGGCCACCCGGACTTTCTGATTTTCATCCCCTACCTACAGTGAAGGAAAAAAGTATTTGATCCCTTGCTGATTTTGTACATTTGCCCACTGACAAAGAAATGATCAGTCTATAATTTTAATGGTAGGTTTATTTGAACAGTGAGAGACAGAATAACAACAAAAAAATCCAGAAAAACGCATGTGAAAAATGTTATGAATTGATTTGCATTTTAATGAGGGAAATAAGTATTTGACCCCTCTGCAAAACATGATGGCAAAACCCTTGTTGGCAATCACAGAGTTCAGATGTTTCTTGTAGTTGGCCACCAGGTTTGCACACATCTCAGGAGGGATTTTGTCCCACTCCTCTTTGCAGATCTTCTCCAAGTCATTAAGGTTTCGAGGCTGACGTTTGGCAACTCGAACCTTCAGCTCCCTCCACAGATTTTCTATGGGATTAAGGTCTGGAGACTGGCTAGGCCACTCCAGGACCTTAATGTGCTTTTTCTTGAGCCACTCCTTTGTTGCCTTGGCCGTGTGTTTTGGGTCATTGCCATGCTGGAATACCCATCCACGACCCATTTTCAATGCCCTGGCTGAGGGAAGGAGGTTCTCACCCAAGATTTGACGGTACATGGCCCCGTCCATCATCCCTTTGATGCGGTGAAGTTGTCCTGTCCCCTTAGCAGAAAAACACCCCCAAAGCATCATGTTTCCACCTCCATGTTTGACGGTGGGCATGGTGTTCTTGGGGTCATAGGCAGCATTCCTCCTCTTCTAAACACGGCGAGTTGAGTTGATGCCAATGAGCTCCATTTTGGTCACATCTGACCACAACACTTTCACCCAGTTGTCCTCTGAATCATTCAGATGTTCATTGGCAAACTTCAGATGGGCATGTATATGTGCTTTATTGAGAAGGGGGACCTTGCGGGCGCTGCAGGATTTCAGTCCTTCACGGTGTAGTGTGTTGCCAATTGTTTTATTGGTGACTATGGTCCCAGCTGCCTTGAGATCATTGACAAGATCCTCCCGTGTAGTTCTGGGCTGATTCCTCACCGTTCTCATGATCATTGCAACTCCACGAGGTGAGATCTTGCATGGAGCCCCAGGCCGAGGGAGATTGACAGTTCTTTTGTGTTTCTTCCATTTGAGAATAATCGCACCAACTGTTGTCACCTTCTCACAAAGCTGCATGGCGATCGTCTTGTAGCCCGTTCCAGCCTTGTGTAGTTCTACAATCTTGTCCCTGACATCCTTGGAGAGCTCTTTGGTCTTGGCCATGGTGGAGAGTTTGGAATCTGATTGATTGATTGCTTCTGTGGACAGGTGTCTTTTATACAGGTAACAAACTGAGATTAGGAGCACTCCCCTTTAAGAGTGTGCTCCTAATCTCAGCTCGTTACCTATATAAAAGACACCTGGGAGCCAGAAATCTTTCTGATTGAGAGGGGGTCAAATACTTATTTCCCTCATTAAAATGCAAATCAATTTATAACATTTTTCACATGCGTTTTTCTGGATTTTTTTGTTGTTATTCTGTCTCTCACTGTTCAAATAAACCTACCATTAAAATTATAGAATGATCATTTCTTTGTCAGTGGGCAAAGGTACAAAATCAGCAGGGGATCAAATACTTTTTTTCCCCTCACTGTACATGTACATAGTACTTCAATCAATCATCTAACCAAACCTACATGTACAGATGACCTCAATCACTCTCCCCAACTACCTGGTACCCCAGTACACTGACACAGTACCGGTACTCCTTGTATATAGCCTGTATATAGCCTGTATTTAGCCTGTCTATAGCTTGTATATAGCCTGTCTGTGGCCTGTATGTGGCCCGAAGCAGATCCTTTGTCCGCAGGAGAGGCAGACGGAGCAGCCTACTGGTCAGACTTAGAAGGCGAGCACACCATCCACCGCTTCCCAGCATATTACTCGCCAATGTCCAATCTCTAGACAACAAGGTGGACGAAATTAGGGCACGAGTTGCCTTCCAAAGAGACATCAGAGACTGTAACATTCTCTGTTTCACGGAAACATGGCTCACTCGGGATATGTTGTCAGAGTCGGTACCCAGTTTCTTTACGCATCGCGCCGACAGGCACAAACAAATATCTCTGGTAAGAAGAAGGGCGGGGGTGTATGCCTTATGATTAACGAGACGTGGTGTAATCACAACAACATACAGGAACTCAAGTCCTTTTGTTCACCTGACCTAGAATTCCTTACAATAAAATGCTGCCCGCATTCTCTACCAAGAGAATTCTCTTTGATTATAATCACAGCCGTATATCCCCCCCAAGCAGAGACCTCGACGGCCCTGAAAGAACTTCACTGGACTCCATGTAAACTGGAAACCATATATCCTGAGGCTGCATTTATTGTAGCTGGGGATTTTAACAAATCTAATCTGAGAACAAGGCTTCCTATAATCTATCAGCATATCGAATATGTGACACGAGCTGGTAGCATTCTGGATCATTGCTACTCGAACTTCCACGATGCGTACAAAGCCCTCCCCCGCCCTGCCATTGGCAAATCTGATCATGACTTCATTTTGTTGCTACCAGCCTATAGACAGAAACTAAAACAGGAAACGCCCGTGCTCAGGTCTATCCAACGCTGGTCCGACCAATCAGATTCCATGCTTCAAGATTGCTTCGATCACGTGGACTGGGATATGTTCCGGGTAGCCTCAGGCAATAACATTGAGGTATACGCTGCCTCGGTGAGCGAGTTTATTAGCAAGTGCATCAGTGATGTTGTACCCACAGCGACTATTAAAACCTTCCCCAACCAGAAACCGTGGATTGATGGCAGCATTCGCGCTAAACTGAAGGCGCAAACCACCTCTTTTAGTCATGGCAAGGCGACTGGAAAGATGACCGAATACAGTGTAGCTATTCCCTCTGCAAGGACATCAAACAAGCAAAGCGTCAATATAGAGACAAATTGGAGTCGCAATTCAATGGCTCAAACACGAGACGTATATGGCAGTGTCTATAGTCAATCACTGATAACAAAAAGAAAACTAGCCCGCGGACATCGACATCGACATCTTGCTCCCAGACAAATTAAACAACTTCTTTGCTCACTTTGAGGACAATACAGTGCCACTGACATGGCCCGCTACCAATGACTGTGGGCTCTCCTTCACCGTGGTCAACTTGAGTAAAACATTTAAACATGTTAACTCTCGCAAGGCTGCTGGCCCAGACGGCATCCCTAGCCACTTCCTCAGAGCATGCACAGATCAGCTGGCTGGTTTGTTTACGGACGTATTCAATCTCTCCCTATCCCAGTCTGTTGTCCTCACATTACAGTTCAGCATTTAACACCATAGTACCCTCCAAATTCGTCATTAAGCTCGAGACCCTGGGTCTCAACCCCGCACTGTGTAACTGGGTCCAGGAGGCTGAAGAATTTGGCTTGTCACCTAAAACCCTCACAAACGTTTACAGATGCACAATCGAGATCATCCTGTCAGGCTATATCACCGCCTGGTACGGCAACTGCTCCGCCCACAACCGCAAGGCTCTCCAGAGGGTAGTGCGGTCTGCACAACGCATCACCGGTGGCAAACTACCTGCCCTCCAGGACACCTACAGCACCCGATGTCACAGGAAGGCCATAAAGATCATCAAGGACAACAACCACTGCCTGTTCACCCTGCTACCATGCAGAAGGCGAGGTCAGTACAGGTGCATCAACGCTGGGACAGAGAGACTGAAAAACAGCTTCTATCTCAAGGCCATCATACTGTTAAACAGCCATCACTAACACAGAGAAGCTGCTGCCTACATACAGACTCAAGTCTCTGGACACTTTAATACATTTCATAAATGGACTTAATAAAGGTATCACCAGTCACTTTAAATAACGCTACTTTAATAACGTCTACATATCCTACATTACTCATATGTATATACTTTATTCTATACCATCTACTGCATCTTGCCTATGCCGCACGGCCATCCACATGTTTATATATACATATTCTTATTCATTTATTATTATAATTTTATTTTTTTACCTTTATTTAACTAGGCAAGTCAGTTAAGAACAAATTCTCATTTACAATGACGGCCTGGGAACAGTGGGTTAAACTGCCTTGTTAAGGGTTGCAGAAAACGTCAGATTTTTACCTTGTCAGCTCAGGGACTACGATCTAGCAACCTTTCGGTTACTGGCCCAACGCTTTAACCACAAGGCAACATGCCGCCCCCCTCACGATGTGTGCGTATAAGGTAGCTGTTGAGTAATTATTAGACTATTAGGGTTTGTATGTCAGCATTTCACGGTAAAGTATGTATTTTGTTGTATTTGTTGTATTCGGTGCATGTGACGAATAAAGTGGGCTTTGTACAAGGCTCTAGTGTCCGTGACAGACCTTGTGTTGTGCTGGGAAGGGAGACGGTGAACTATGACTGGAACTTCCATTTGGAATGTCTAAATTCATTGAAAGCATCTATAGGACAAGGGGAGAGAGGGGGGAGGGGGAGAGAGAGGAAGAGAGAGAGGGGCGAGAGAGAGATAGAGAGAGAGAGAAGAACAGAGGGATATAGAAAAGAGTAAAACAATTAACACATAACATACGTTAACAAATGCAGAACCACAGCGCTCTCTCTCTTCCTCTCTCTCTCTCTCTCTCTCTCTCTCTCTCTCTCTCTCTCTCTCTCTCTCCCCCTCTCCCTCTCTCTCCCCCTCTCTCTCTCTCTCTCTTCCTCTCTCTCTTTTCCTCTCTCTCTCTCCCCCTCTCTCCCTCTCTCTCTCTCTCGCTCCCCCTCTCTCTCTCTCTCTCTCTCTCTCTCTCTCTCTCTCTCCCCTCTCTCTCTCTCTTCCTCTTCCTCTCTTCCTCTCTCTCTATCCCCCTCTCTTCCTCTCTCTCTCTCTCCCCCTCTCTCTCTCTTCCTCTTCCTCTCTTCCTCTCTCTCTCTCTCTCTCTCTCTCTCCTCTCTTCCTCTCTCTCTCTTCCTCTCTCTCTCTCCGCCTCTCTTCCTCTCTCTCCCTCTCTCCCTCTCTCTCTCTCTCTCCCTCCCTCCCTCCCTGATATGAGTGAGCAGCGGTGCAGAGTGCATAATGGGAGAAAACACCAGGAAACAAATCCACTCAGCAGCACGTCTGCTCCGAACAAACTACCACAACATCTACATCTAATACATTGGCTAGACGATGGCTTGTGACACAAACGGCACTCGATTCCCTAAGTAGTGCACTACTTTAAACCAGGGCTCATACAGCTCTGGTCAAATGTAGTGCACTACATAGGGTATAAGGTCCCATTTGGGATGAAGGTATACCAAGAATTTCTGAAAATGGCACAAGGTAAAAAAACAGCAGTGAGAGCAAATACAGAGGAAATGCTTGGGGCAGAAGAGATAAAATAACAGTTGAAATCAGATATCGAATAGCTGTCTGATCATCTCCTCCTCGTGTGTGTGTGTGTGTGTGTGTGTGTGTGTGTGTGTGTGTGTGTGTGTGTGTGTGTGTGTGTGTGTGTGTGTGTGTGTGTGTGTGTGTGTGTGTGTGTGTGTGTGTGTGTGTGCAATAGTGGTAGAATGAATGCAGAAAATTTAACAGAGACAGACCATTCTCTCTTAACACTACTCTGAGCGATCACTATGTCCACTCACTATGTCTACTCACTATGTCTACTCACTATGTCTACTCAATGTCCAATCACTATGTCTACTCAATATGTCTACTCACTACGTCTACTCACTACGTCTACTCACTACGTCTACTCACTATGTCCACTCCCTATGTCTACTCACTATGTCCACTCACTATGTCTACTCACTATGTCTACTCACTATTTCTACTCACTATGTCTACTCATTTTGTCTACTCATTATGTCTACTCACTACGTCTACTCACTATGTCTACTCATTATGTCTACTCACTACGTCTACTCACTATGTCTACTCACTATGTCTACTCAATATGTCTACTCACTACGTCTACTCACTACGTCTACTCACTACGTCTACTCACTATGTCCACTCACTATGTCTACTCACTATGTCCACTCACTATGTCTACTCACTATGTCTACTCACTATTTCTACTCACTATGTCTACTCATTTTGTCTACTCATTATGTCTACTCACTACGTCTACTCACTAAGTCTACTCATTATGTCTACTCACTACGTCTACTCACTATGTCTACTCACTACGTCTACTCACTACGTCTACTCACTATTTCTACTCATTATGTCTACTCACTATGTCTACTCACTATGTCTACTCACTGTGTCTACTCACTACGTCTACTCACTACGTCTACTCACTATTTCTACTCATTATGTCTACTCACTATGTCTACTCACTATGTCTACTCACTGTGTCTACTCACTGTCTACTCACTATGTCTACTCACTGTGTCTACTCATTATGTCTACTCACTACGTCTACTCACTATTTCTACTCATTATGTCTACTCACTACGTCTACTCACTATGTCTACTCACTATTTCTACTCATGCGAATCACCTCATGTCCTATCTAGATGTGAGTCAACTCATGTCCTATCCAGATGTGATTCAAGTCATGTCCTATCTAGATGTGAATCACCTCATGTCCTATCTAGATGCGAATCAACTCATGTCCTATCTAGATGCGAATCAACTCATGTTCTATCTAGATATGATTCAACTCATGTCCTATCTAGATGTGATTCAACTCATGTCCTATCCAGATGTGATTCAAGTCATGTCCTATCTAGATGCGAATCACCTCATGTCCTATCTAGATGCGAATCAACTCATGTCCTATCCAGATGCGAATCAACTCATGTCCTATCCAGATGTGATTCAACTCATGTCCTATCTAGATGCGATTCAACTCATGTCCTATCTAGATGCGATTCAACTCATGTCCTATCTAGATGCGAATCAACTCATGTCCTATCTAGATGCGATTCAACTCATGTCCTATCCAGATGCGAATCACCTCATGTCCTATCTAGATGCGAATCACCTCATGTCCTATCCAGATGCGATTCAACTCATGTCTTATCTAGATGTGATTCAACACATAGCAATCTGAAACCTGAAACGTGAAACGTGAAACCTGAAAGTGACTAAGATTTCAAAGGAGGTCAGAGTGATGCTTGGATCAGAAGCCCTTTGTGGACATGGAGAGGTGAAGGATGGTGAGTGAATAGAGGTGTTAAAGGACTCTGATGTGGCTCACTTCAGAACAGAGAGCACACACACACACACACAGGGAAACACCAACAGAGAGGCGCGTCATTCGGAGAGACAGGAGATGACTGAACGCTCTTCTACAGCACTAGTCCAACCAACCTGGTGAGCCGCATGTTGTCGGAGATTAAAGAACACAGAACAGGAACAGGCACAGGCACATTGACAAGGCTAAGGTCCATACACACCCACACAGTTGTGAAGGACCTCCATACCAGGCGGTGTCAGAGGAAGGCCCAAAAATGTTTCAAAGACTCCAGCCACCCACAGACTGTTCTCTCGGCAATCGCACGGCAAGAGGTACCAGTGCTCCAAGTCTGAAACCAACAAGACCATGACAACCCCCAAGCCATAAGACTGCTAAACAAGACTGCTAAATAGCTAATCAAATGTCTACCCGGATTACCTGCAATTACCTTTTATGCAATCACTTCATGTACGCCCTGTATATATCCATAATATTACCTGGTACACACTGTATAAAGCCATAATATTACCTGGTACTCCCTGTATAAAGCCATAATATTACCTGGTACTCCCTGTATAAAGCCATAATATTACCTGGTACTCCCTGTATATAGCCATGTTACTACCTGGTACTCCCTGTATAAAGCCATGTTATTACATGGTACTCCCTGTATATAGCCATGTTATTACCTGGTACTCCCTGTATATAGCCATGTTATTACATGGTACTCCCTGTATATAGCCATGTTATTACCTGGTACTCCCTGTATATAGCTATGTTATTACCTGGTACTCCCTATATATAGCCATGTTATTACCTGGTACTCACAATATATAGCCATGTTATTACCTGGTACTACCTGTATACAGACATGTTATTAGCTGGTACTCCCTGTATGTAGCAATGTTATTACGTGGTACTCCCTGTATATAGAAATGTTATTACGTGGTACTCCCAGTATATAACCATGTTATTACCTGGTACTCCCTGTATATATCCATGTTATTACGTGGTACTCCCTGTATATAGCCATGTTATTACCTGGTACTCCCAATATATATCCATGTTATTACCTGGTACTCCCTGTATATAACCATGTTATTACCTGGTACTTCCTGTATATAGCCATGTTATTACCTGGTACTCCCTGTATATAGCCATGTTATTACCTGTTACTCCCAATATATAGCCAAGTTATTACCTGGTACTCCCAATATATAGCCATGTTATTACCTGGTACTCCATGTATATAGCCATGTTATTGTCTACTCCCTGTATATAGCCATGTTATTACCTGGTACACCCTATTTATAGCCATGTAATTGTCTACTCCCTGTATATAGAAATGTTATCGTCTACTCCCTGTATATAGCAATGTTATTTCTACTCCCTGTATATAGCCATGTTAGTGTCTACTCCCTGTATATAGCCATGTTCGTGTCTACTCTCTGTATATAGCCATGTTATTGTCAACTCCCTGTATATAGCCATGTTATTACCTGGTACTCCCTGTATATAGCCATGTTATTACCTGGTACTCCCTGTATATAGCCATGTTAGTGTCTACTCCCTGTATATAGCCATGTTATTGTCTACTCTCTGTATATAGCCATGTTATTGTCAACTCCCTGTATATAGTAATGTTATTGTCTACTCCCTGTATATATCCATGTTATTGTCTACTCCCTGTATATAGCCATGTTATTACCTGGTACTCCCTGTATATATCCATGTTATTACCTGGTACTCCCTGTATATAGCCATGTTAGTGTCTACTCCCTGTATATAGCCATGTTATTGTCTACTCCCTGTATATAGCCATGTTATTGTCTACTCCCTTTATATAGCCATGTTATTACCTGGTACTCCCTGTATATAGCCATGTTAGTGTCTACTCTCTGTATATAGCCATGTTATTGTCTACTCCCTGTATATAGCCATGTTATTGTCTACTCCCTGTATATATCCATGTTATTGTCTACTCCCTGTATATATCCATGTTATTGTCTACTCCCTGTATATAGCCATGTTATTGTCTACTCCCTGTATATAGCCATGTTATTGTCTACTCCCTGTATATATCCATGTTATTGTCTACTCCCTGTATATAGCCATGTTATTGTCTACTCCCTGTATATAGCCATGTTATTGTCTACTCCCTGTATATAGCCATGTTATTGTCTACTCCCTGTATATAGCCATGTTATTGTCTACTCTCTGTATATAGCCATGTTATTGTCTACTCCCTGTATATAGCCATGTTATTGTCTACTCCTGTATATAGCCATGTTATTGTCTACTCCTGTATATAGCCATGTTATTGTCTACTCCTGTATATAGCCATGTTATTGTCTACTCCCTGTATATAGCCATGTTATTGTCTACTCCCTGTATATAGCCATGTTATTATCTACTCCCTGTATATAGCCATGTTATTGTCTACTCCCTGTATATATCCATGTTATTGTCTACTCCCTGTATATAGCCATGTTATTGTCTACTCCCTGTATATAGCCATGTTATTGTCTACTCCCTGTATATAGCCATGGTATTACCTGGTACTCCCTGTATATAGCCATGTTATTGTCTACTCCCTGTATATAGCCATGTTATTACCTGGTACTCCCTGTATATAGCCATGTTATTGTCTACTCCCTGTATATATCCATGTTATTGTCTACTCCCTGTATATAGCCATGTTATTATCTACTCCCTGTATATAGCCATGTTATTGTCTACTCCCTGTATATATCCATGTTATTGTCTACTCCCTGTATATAGCCATGTTATTGTCTACTCCCTGTATATAGCCATGTTATTGTCTACTCCCTGTATATAGCCATGTTAGTGTCTACTCCCTGTATATAGCCATGTTATTGTCTACTCTCTGTATATAGCCATGTTATTGTCTACTCCCTGTATATATCCATGTTATTGTCTACTCCCTGTATATATCCATGTTATTGTCTACTCTCTGTATATAGCCATGTTATTGTCTACTCCCTGTATATATCCATGTTATTGTCTACTCCCTGTATATATCCATGTTATTGTCTACTCCCTGTATATAGCCATGTTATTGTCTACTCCCTGTATATAGCCATGTTATTGTCTACTCCCTGTATATAGCCATGTTATTACCTGGTACTCCCTGTATATAGCCATGTTATTGTCTACTCCCTGTATATAGCCATGTTATTGTTATTGGTTATTCACTGTGCATCTTTTCCTTGTGTCATTATTGTAGTTGCTGTAATAAAATAAAAATTAACCCTGCGTTTTTTGGGAAAAAGGACCCTGTAAGTAAACATTTCACCTGTAAGTCTTTTTTAGGAAGCTTTGTGACAAATAACATTAGATGTGTATGTATGTTATAGCACCTGATTCACCCTCCCCTCCCTCCAGCTCCGACCAACATCACTGTGACCATTACGGTCAAAAAACATTGGACATTCATGTCAGTTAAAGTCCTCACGTCACTGGGTTTGTGTTAATTCTTGGGGGGGGATCAAGTAAGACATCTGCTAGGCCTTACACTGAACTTAATGTAACAGTATAGCTTCCGTCCCTCTCCTCGCCCCTGCCTGGGCTCGAACCAGGGACCCTCTGCACACATAGACAACAGCCACCACTCAGAAGCATCGTTACCCATCGCTCCGCAAAAGCCGCGGCCCTAAGGGGTTACAACTACGTCAAGGTTTCACAGCGAGTGACGTCACCGATTGAAATGCTGTTAGCGCCCACCTTGCTAGCTAACTAGCCATTTCACACCGGCTACATAAATACAGACTTCATGTGGTTTTGGGGGAAAACCTGTAGTAATTTACATTCCTGTAATGTCTTAGTATTTGAGGTTTTATAGCCTATACCTCTATAGCACAAATGCCTGAGCAAGCCCTTTTCCTCCCTTCTGCATTCACAGCACTATCTCCCATAACTAAATTACTATATTTATGTCATTACTCTGAAGCGCTCTCTCTCTCTCTCTCTCTCTCTCTCTCTCTCTCTCTCTCTCTCTCTCTCTCTCTCTCTCTCTCTCTCTCTCTCTCTCTCTCGCTCTCATGCAGCCACCACTCTCTAATTGGTTACATATCAATAAAGAAAAGTAGTGTGTCAAGTCAATAAAAAAGTGCTAATTCCTCAATACTGTCCTGAGAAGAAATCTATACTTTGAATGAGAAGGAGAATGCAGGAACTGGGGCCGGTTGCATAAAACATCCAAAGAAAAAATTTCCCCTTATCTTTTCTCTTAAAGTTTCACCAGCTAACTATGTAGCTAGCTAGCTAGCTACATAGCTACAATAATGACACAAGCTAGCAGGTGAATGTTTTCCTTTTGAAACCAAAAATAGCATTGTACAGCGAGCTAAACAATGGAAGGTGTACAATCCATGGTTAGATAGCTAGCTGGCTACCTACTCGGTCAGTTAGCTTGACGTGCTAGAAAGTGAGAAAAACAAAGTAACTAAAATAAGTGTTGTATTATCTTCTGAGTCAATGTGTTTCTCCTGTCTTGGAACGTAGAAGTTCTATTTGGCAGGTAAAGGTACAGGCTGTTCACCAAAAGAAATGGGATCTCTTTGACAAGACATTCCATTAGTGAATCAGTTAGTCTCCATGGTAACCAGAGACGCTTTGTGCCATACATGCCTTCAAGCTACCATAAAAACCCTTCTTAAGTTACAACCGTACCTACGGAAATGTCTGAGGGGCTCTATGCTACACCCTTAAACTATTTCCTTAGGTAACGGACAATTAGGCTCTATTCTATGGATTCCACATGACTGGACAGGGGACAAAGCCATGGGTGGACATTCTTGCAGTCAGCATGCCAATTGCACACTCCATCAAAACTTGAGACATCTGTGGCATTTTGTTGTGTGACAAAACTGCACATTTGAGAGGGGCCTTTTATTGTCCCCCAGCACAAGGTGCACCTGTGTAATGATCATGCTGTTTAATCAGTTTCTTGATATGCCACAACCTGTCAGGTGGATGGATTATCTTGGCAAAGGAGAAATGCTCACTAACAGGGATGTAAAACTAATTTGTGCACAACATTTGAGAGAAATAAGTTTTTTTTGGTGCGTATGGATCATGAGCATGTTGTGTTTATATTTTTGTTCAGTATATTTTTACAGAGAACCAATCATGCTGAACATTGTCACAAACTCTTCTGTCTCACTAATAAGGTATACTGCAAATGCTGCCTCAGGCATAGACAAAAAAATACAATGGACTGTTTCAGCAAGGGTTCAGGAGATTTGTTTTTAAAGTAAGGTGAACATTGTTACAAACTCTACAGACTTTCCTTGGCACCTGTTGATGTCTTTTTCATTCCAAAGCAACTTTATCTTTGAACAAGCGTGTTGACACTAAGCTGTGAATAAAACAGCATTTGTTCAGAAGATATAAACAAAGCAGTAATGAGTCTGTCATTGTGACGGCTGCCTCGGGCACGCAGTGTGGAGAACGAGAGCTTCTCAAAACCTTACACGTCACCATGTCACTACCCTATAACCAAGAAAACAGCGCAGGGAGGGACTCTTCTGCTTTGAAGGTGATAACCAGAGAGAGGGCGAGAGGGAGAGAGAGTGACAATGAGAGAAAAGACAGACAGACAGACAGACAGACAGACAGATAGATAGATAGATAGATAGATAGATAGATAGATAGATAGATAGATAGATAGATAGATAGATAGATAGATAGATAGATAGATAGATAGATAGATAGATAGATAGATAGATAGATAGATAGATAGATAGATAGATAGATAGATAGATAGATAGATAGATAGATAGATAGATAGATAGATAGATAGATATGGGGAGAGAGAGATAGAGAGAGGAGCAGGGATGTAGGCACGGATATATTAATCACTGATTTCCTAACGAAGGGCCTCCAGACCCCCTCTATATTAATCACTGATTTCCTAACGAAGGGCCTCCAGACCCCCTCTATATTAACTACTTATTCCCGACACTACCCGGTGAAATGCGAGGCGCCAAATTCAAAATCCAAAAGTTGAATTATTAAACATTCATCAATATACAAGTGTTGAATGGTCATCAAAAGCTCTGCTTCTTGGCAATATCACAGCGTTGTCAGATTTCAAAAAGGCTTTACGGCGAAAGCCATTTGATTGTTTGAGGGTAGCACCTCCAATTGTTTGAGGGTAGCACCTCCTTTGAGGGTAGCACCTCCAATATTTTTCTATTAGCATAAATTCATAAACCATCGCGGTTCACACAAAACACATTTCACAGTGAAAACAAATCCCTTCCTTTTGAAGAACTTCTGCTGAGGGCTTCCCAAGTGTCCAACGAAGACAGTCCATGGTTCTTTTGTTAGAAAAAGCCATTTATTAAATCCATTCATCTCAGTTTGGTTGGTGCGTTATGATCAGAAAATACAGCGCCCACTCGCCCATTGAACCGTGAAGAGAACTCGTTCAACCTATACCTATTTTTTGTAGTCTATTCACCAATAATGTGATGGGTGCACTTGATTCAGCTGCCCTGGATGCCAGGTAGGCAAAGTGTTCCCATTTTGAACCATTTTATTTGTCTGAAGATACAAGCTCCAACTACCTGGCGGGCACTGAGAGCTAAATCGGGTACACCTGTAGGCATACCGCTGGCCAATCGGATAGCTTAGATCCCAATGTCTAGTGCAGGCTACTGTAGAGCAGGCTACTGTAGAGCAGACTACTGTAGAGCAGGCTACTGTAGAGCAGACTACTGTAGAGCCGGCTACTGTAGAGCAGACGACTGTAGAGCAGGCTACTGTAGAGCAGACTACTGTAGAGCAGGCTACTGTTTAGCAGGCTACTGTAGAGCAGGCTACTGTAGAGCAGGCTACTGTAGAGCAGGCTATGGTAGAGTAGACAAATGTAGAGCAGGTTACTGTAGAGCAGACTACTGTAGAGCAGACTACTGTAGAGCAGGTTACCGTAGAGCAGGCTACCGTAGAGCAGGTTACTGTAGAGCAGGCTACTGTAGAGCAGACTCCCGTAGAGCAGGCTACAGTTTAGCAGGCTACTGTAGAGCAGGCTACTGTTGAGCAGACTTCAGTAGAGCATGCTACTGTAGAGCAGGCTACTGTAGAGCAGGCTACTGTAGAGCAGACTACGGTAGAGTAGACTACTGTAGAGCAGGTTACTGTAGAGCAGACTACTGTAGAGCAGACTACTCCGCTGAGACTCCCTCCGCTGAGACTCCCTCCGCTGAGACTCCCTCCGCTGAGACTCCCTCCCTCCGCTGAGAGTCCCTCCCTCCGCTGATACTCCCTCCGCTGAGACTCCCTCCCTCCGCTGAGACTCCCTCCCTCCGCTGAGACCCCCTCCCTCCGCTGAGACTCCCTCCGCTGAGACCCCCTCCCTCCGCTGAGACTCCCTCCCTCCGCTGAGACTCCCTCCCTCCGCTGAGACTCCCTCCGCTGAGACTCTCTCCCTCCGCTGAGACTCCCTCCCTCCGCTGAGACTCCCTCCCTCCGCTGAGACTCCCTCCCTCCGCTGATACTCCCTCCGCTGAGACTCCCTCCGCTGAGACTCCTTCCCTCCGCTGAGACTCCCTCCCTCCGCTGAGACTCCCTCCCTCCGCTGAGACTCCCTCCCTCCCTCCGCTGAGACCCCCTCCCTCCGCTGAGACCCCCTCCCTCCGCTGAGACCCCCTCCGCTGAGACTCCCTCCGCTGAGACTCCCTCCCTCCGCTGAGACTCCCTCCCTCCGCTGAGACTCCCTCCGCTGAGACTCTCTCCCTCCGCTGAGACTCTCTCCCTCCGCTGAGACTCCCTCCGCTGAGACTCCCTCGGCTGAGACTCCCTCCCTCCGCTGATACTCCCTCCGCTGAGACTCCCTCCCTCCGCTGAGACTCCCTCCCTCCGCTGAGACTCCCTCCGCTGAGACCCCCTCTCTCCGCTGAGACCCCCTCCCTCCGCTGAGACCCCCTCCCTTCACTGAGACTCCCTCCGCTGAGACACCCTCCCTCCACTGAGACACCCTCCCTCCACTGAGACTCCCTCCCTTTACTGAGACTGACCATCAGTCTAGTAAAAAAAATGTTTTCCATTTATGTGTCTAGCAAGCGATAGACTACAACAACTGACCTCTGACCAGTGTTATCATATAGCCAAGCTTGTGCCTCCTGTTTAAAAATAAGGGACTCTAGGTTGTTTATATAAAGGGTAGGCCTACGTGGAGAAAACCTCTCTTACTATATACTGTATGTATATATGAAAATATGCAAATGAATAAAACAATATTTATTTCCAGTCGATATACATTTTAAGAAGTACATTTTATTGGAAATATAACTTTGCCCTGTGCTTCTCCGCCCATGCGCTATTCGTGGGTAGCACAATGCTTTACACTATTGTTTTGAACGTTCGTTTTAGGACTGACGACCAACTAAACATTCTACTCAACGCTTGAACGAAGGTAACATAACGAAGGTAGCATAATGAAGCTAACATAACGAAGCTAACATAACGAAGCTAACATATCGAAGCTAACATAACGAAGCTAACATAATGAAGCTAACATAACGAAGCTAACATAACGAAGCTAACATAATGAAGCTAACATAACGAAGCTAACATAACGAAAAAAAGTATTTAGTCAGCCACCAATTGTGCAAGTTCTCTCACTTAAAAAGATGAGAGAGGCCTGTAATTTTCATCATAGGTACACTTCAACTATGACAGACAAAATGAGGGGAAAAAAATCCAGAAAATCACATTGTAGGATTTTTTATGAATTTATTTGCAAATTATGGTGGAAAATAAGTATTTGGTCAATAACAAAAAGTTTATCTCAATACTTTGTTATATACCCTTTGTTGGCAATGACAGAGGTCAAACGTTTTCTGTAAGTCTTCACAAGGTTTTCACACACTGTTGCTGGTATTTTGGCCCATTCCTCCATGCAGATCTCCTCTAGAGCAGTGATGTTTTGGGGCTGTCGCTGGGCAACACGGACTTTCAACTCCCTCCAAAGATTTTCTATGGGGTTGAGATCTGGAGACTGGCCAGGCCACTCCAGGACCTTGAAATGCTTCTTACGAAGCCACTCCTTCGTTGCCCGGGCGGTGTGTTTGGGATCATTGTCATGCTGAAAGACCCAGCCACGTTTCATCTTCAATGCCCTTGCTGATGGAAGGAGGTTTTCACTCAAAATCTCACGATACATGGCCCCATTCATTCTTTCCTTTACACGGATCAGTCGTCCTGGTCCTTTGCAGAAAAACAGCCCCAAAGCATGATGTTTCCACCCCCATGCTTCACAGTAGGTATGGTGTTCTTTGGATGCAACTCAGCATTCTTTGTCCTCCAAACACGACGAGTTGAGTTTTTACCAAAAAGTTATATTTTGGTTTTATCTGACCATATGACATTCTCCCAATCCTCATCTGGATCATCCAAATGCTCTTCAGACGGGCCTGAACATGTACTGGCTTAAGCAGGGGGACACGTCTGGCACTGCAGGATTTGAGTCCCTGGCGGCGTAGTGTGTTACTGATGGTAGGCTTTGTTACTTTGGTCCCAGCTCTCTGCAGGTCATTCACTAGGTCCCCGTGTGGTTCTGGGATTTTTGCTCACCGTTCTTGTGATCATTTTGACCCCACGGGTGAGATCTTGCGTGGAGCCCCAGATCGAGGAAGATTATCAGTGGTCTTGTATGTCTTCCATTTCCTAATAATTGCTCCCACAGTTGATTTCTTCAAACCAAGCTGCTTACCTATTGCAGATTCAGTCTTCCCAACCTGGTGCAGGTCTACAATTTTGTTTCTGGTGTCCTTTGACAGCTCTTTGGTCTTGGCCATAGTGCAGTTTGGAGTGTGACTGTTTGAGGTTGTGGACAGGTGTCTTTTATACTGATAACAAGTTCAAACAGGTGCCATTAATACAGGTAACGAGTGGAGGACAGAGGAGCCTCTTAAAGAAGAAGTTACAGGTCTGTGAGAGCCAGAAATCTTGCTTGTTTGTATGTGACCAAATACTTATTTTCCACCATAATTTGCAAATAAATTCATTACAAATCCTACAATGTGATTTTCAGGATTTTATTTCCTCATTTTGTCTGTCATAGTTGAAGTGTACCTATGATGAAAATTACAGGCCTCTCTCATCTTTTTAAGTGAGAGAACTTGCACAATTGGTGGCTGACTAAATACTTTTTTGCCCCACTGTATATATATCATCCTTGAGATGTTTCTACAACTTGATTGGAGTCCACTTGTTGTAAATTCAATTGATTGGACATGATTTGGAAAGGCACACACCTGTCTATATAAGGTCCCACAGTTAACAGTGCATGTCAGAGCAAAAACCAAGCCATGAGGTCAAAGGAATTGTCCGTAGAGCTCCGAGACAGGATTGTGTCGAGGCACAGATCTGGAGAAGTGTACCAAAACATTTCTACAGCATTTAAAGTCCCCAAGGACACAGTGGCCTCCATCATTCTTAAAGAAGTTTGGAACCAAAACCTCCACCAGAATGCTCAGGACCTTGGGCGAAGGTCCACCTTCCATCAGGACAACGACCCTAAGCACACAGCCAAGACAATGCAGTACTGGCTTAGGGACAAGTCTCTGAATGTCCTTGAGTGGCCCAGCCAGAGCCCGGACTTGAACCCAAAAGAATGTCTCTGGAGAGACCTGAAAATAGCTAGGCAGCAACGCTCCCCATCCAACCTGACAGAGCTTGAGAGGATCTGCAGAGATGAATGAACCCAAATACAGATTTGCCAAGCTTGTAGCATCATACCGAAGACGAAGCAAGGCTATAATCACTTCCAAAGTTGTTTCAACAGGCTGTTATACCAGGTCAACATAAGGGTCTGAAGGTACAGGCTGTTACACCAGGTCAACATAAGGGTCTGAAGGTACAGGCTGTTATACCAGGTCAACATAAGGGTCTGAAGGTACAGGCTGTTACACCAGGTCAACATAAGGGTCTGAAGGTACAGGCTGTTACACCAGGTCAACATAAGGGTCTGAAGGTACAGGCTGTTATACCAGGTCAACATAAGGGTCTGAAGGTACAGGCTGTTACACCAGGTCAACATAAGGGTCTGAAGGTACAGGCTGTTACACCACACCTCGTTTTCACTCATTGTGTTAAACATAGGTACGCTCTTGATGAGCTCAGTAACGTGCTTCAAACAGCAGTAAAAATAGTAAACCTTCATAAAGGCGAACCCCCATTAATAGGAGAATGTTTTCTCTCCTGTGCAAAGAAATGGGATCCGACCACAAATGATTACTTCATAAGGGGGGCGGCAGCCCAAAACTTTGGGAACCTGTTCAATAGCACATCCACGGCAAATGAATTACCAGGCCACGGCTAATTGAGCCAGTCAAAGGTACTAAATATATAATGACCCAACATCTAAACCCCTGAACCTTAAACGTGTTTCATATTTAATTCAGATCACCGATTGTACCTTTAATGTTCGTTCCTCTGAGATATTTCTATCATTATTCAGTTTGATAATATCACTGCTATGGTGCATTATTAAAACCAACAGATGTGGTCATTTAAAAAAAAGGGGATTACAGTAAGAACACTCTCATCTGGTTCAGTGCCGGGGGTGGAAGGCAGTTTGAAATGCTTAATGTGGTTAGCGATCAGGACACAGATTCTTACAGTGTTTTCCTGCACAAGCAGATATACAAAACAGCCAGAAAGGGATATAGACAGGCACACAGACAGGCAAGGAGACAGACAGGCACACAGACAGGCAAGGAGACAGACAGGCACACAGACAGGCAAGGAGACAGACAGGCAGATAGACAGGCAAGGAGGCAGACAGGCAGATAGACAGGCAAGGAGACAGACAGGGAGATAGACAGGCAAGGAGGCAGACAGGCAGATAGACAGGCAAGGAGACAGACAAGGAGATAGACAGGCAAGGAGGCAGACAGGCAGATAGACAGGCAAGGAGGCAGACAGGGAGATAGACCGGCAAGGAGACGGACCGGCAAGGAGACAGACAGACAGATAGACAGGCAAGGAGACAGATAGGCAAGGAGACAGACAGGGAGTTAGACAGACAAGGAGACAGACAGGGGGATAGACAGGCAAGGGGACAGACAGGAGACAGACAGGGAGATAGACAGGCAAGGAGTCAGACAGGCAGACAGACAGGCAAGGAGCTGGACAGGGAGATAGACAGGCAAGGAGACAGACAGGGAGATAGACAGGCAGACATGCAGACAGGCAGACAGATAAACAGGTGTGTGTGTGTGTGTGTGTGTGTGTGTGTGTGTGTGTGTGTGTGTGTGTGTGTGTGTGTGTGTGTGTGTGTGTGTGTGTGTGTGAGGAACCACTACAATGCCCATCATGATGTGTGTGTATACAGAAAAGCAGCTTCTAATCACCGGGAATAATTCATTCTCATTTCCTAATTAGGAGTACCTGGTTTGTACAAGGCAGTAGCTTCCTCTATTCCCTCCGCCTCTCTCACCCCTCTTTACTCTTTAGCTCCCTCACTCAAACCCCCCATCTCCCTAATCCTCTCACCCCTCTCCCTTCCCAGTGGACTAGTCCAAGGCCCACCACTCTGTGGATGCATCTCCAACGAGGCCTTCATTATCACTCTTCAGTTCCCGGCTAGCGCTGCAGGCTTGCAGCTGGGTCACCCCAGAAGCAGAGCGCCAGGATACCCTCCAGGCCAATTACAGCACTCCTTCAATCCCTCCTAGCTAATAACAGCACTCCTTCAATCCCAGTGTGTACACAGTTGAAGTGGAGGGGGTTTAGAGGGTTAAGCCACAAACCTCCACAGTACACACAGCAGAGAGAAGCCACGTCCAGGTAAAACAACACAGAGAGAAGCCACAGCCAGGTCAGACGACACTGAAAGAAGGGGAGAGGAGAGGGGCTGGCTGTGGCAGGGGAGAGGACAGGAAAGGGTATGTGGCAGGGGAGAGGAGAGGCGAGGGGCTGTGGCAGGGGAGAGGAGAGGAGAGGCGAGGGGCTGTGGCAGGGGAGAGGAGAGGCGAGGGGCTGTGGCAGGGGAGAGGAGAGGCGAGGGGCTGTGGCAGGGGAGAGGAGAGGCGAGGGGCTGTGGCTGGGGAGAGGAGAGGCGAGGGGCTGTGGCTGGGGAGAGGAGAGGAGAGGGGCTGGCTGTGGCAGGGGAGAGGAGGGGAGAGGGGCTGTGGCAGGGGAGAGGAGGGGAGAGGAGAGGAGAGGGGCTGTGGCTGGGGAGAGGAGAGGCGAGGGGCTGTGGCTGGGGAGAGGAGAGGAGAGACGAGGGGCTGTGGCAGGGGAGAGGAGAGAGTGATAATTATATTCTGTTCCTACAGGAAAGGGAGGAGGAGGAGGAGGAGGAGGAGGAGGAGTGTGCTAATTATATTGTGTTCCTACAGGACACTAACAGACCTGAATAAAGGAAAGGAAGTGAGAGTTTTAGCAACTTGAAGAGCCTTTACAAAATGTCTCACTTTCCTCCTGCGTCTCTCTGTGGAGCTGAGCAGAATGGAAAAATGCACTTCAGAAGGGGGTGATGATGTCACAGTCCTGACCTTACACCCCTTGTGCACTGGTCTCCAGTCAGCCTAGACACAAAGACAGCCCAAAATAATGAGACTCACTCCTATTTCCAAAACTACTTAATAGGGGCCAGTTGTAGAAACAGAACAGACCAATCAGGACTGAATCCCAAATGCCACCATATTCCCTGTATAGTGCACGTTAAGCACCTTCCCATCACAATGTTAAGAAATATTCACCTTCCGGGAACTTAACAATCATGAAATGTTCAGAACCTTTTTGTGTCCACGAAGCAGACATGTAGCTATTTATACACTGGGCCAAAGAAAATACACCTAGATATCATCAACGAAGCTATTAGCATAAAGCTATTAGCATAACGTGCTAACAGAGCTGTTTTAGAGAGTGACAGGAATGGTTCTGATTGGTGGAGACTGAGGCTACGACCCAAACGGAATGGTTCTGACTGGTGGAGACTGAGGCCATGAACCAAATGGAATGGTTCTGATTGGTGGAGACTGAGGCTATGACCCAAATGGAATGGTTCTGACTGGTGGAGACTGAGGCCATGAACCAAATGGAATGGTTCTGATTGGTGGAGACTGAGGCTGTGACCCAAATGGAATGGTTCTGATTGGTGGTGACTGAGGCTATTACCCAAATGGAATGGTTCTGACTGGTGGAGACTGAGGCTATTACCCAAATGGAATGGTTCTGATTGGTGGTGACTGAGGCTATGACCCAAATGGAATGGTTCTGATTGGTGGTGACTGAGGCTATTACCCAAACGGAATGGTTCTGATTGGTGGTGACTGAGGCTATTACCCAAATGGAATGGTTCTAATTTGTGGTGACTGAGGCTATGACCCAAGTGGCAGCTTGTTCCTTATAACGTGCACTTCTTTTGACCTGGGTCCTATGTGCTCTGGTCCAAAGTAGTGCACTACAGGGATTAGGAGGTTTGCAGATTTAGTCTGATGAATTCATTACCTCCAGTGTCTTAATGAGAGGAAACAGACTGGCGAAGACTGAATATTCAACAGGAAAACCTTCCTCTCTTTCTCTCTCTCTCCCCATCTCTTTCACTCTCCCTATCTCTCTCTCTTTCTCTCGATCTCAAGCTCTCTCTCTCTCTCTCTCTCTCTCTCTCTCTCTCTCTCTCTCTCTCTCCATGTAGGCACTTATTAGCATTTCTAAACAGGCTCCATGTGACCCACTTATACGTGGAAGATCAGGAGCTCCTCACACAACAACTACTGTTACCAAGAAGCCTTCATAGAAATACTATTGACCTATTTGAACCCTACTAGGAAAGAAACAACGGGAAGCAAAGCTTCTCCATAGAAATACTTAGAAATCTTTCCATTTATCTATTTATTTAGAGACAAACGTAGCCTACACATTCCACTGTACTGTAAGTCACCTTCGATAGAAGCATATGCTAAGTGGCATATAGTATTACGATATTATTCTTTATTTATAGACAGGGAGTAAACAGAGCGCCACTAAGCTCCTCTCTGTGTGTGTGTGTGTGTGTGTGTGTGTGTGTGTGTGTGTGTGTGTGTGTGTGTGTGTGCGTGCGTGTGTGTGTATGTGTGAAGGCTAAGGATAAAGGCTCTACAGTTGATGAAGCACCTTACGAATACATTCCAAGTTCAAGGAGGCATGACTGTATATTCTAGCTGCAGAGGAGTGTTGCGCTTTCTTGACAGTGAAATTCTTCTGTCTGGCGTCCCGGCTAGTAGGTGAAGTTTATACAACAAAAAAAAAGAAAAGGAAGATAACCCTAAAACGCCAATGACCTGAGATCCAACCCTCTGGGAACACAAGGCTCTCTGCTCCCCGATCACTAACACGCAGGGGGATCCTATATTTACTCTTTTTATTTTTTTCTTCCTTTTTTAATCCCAGGCCCCCCGTCACCGCAGGAGGCCTTTTGGTAGGCCCGTCGTTGTAAATAAGAATTTGTTCTTTAACTGACTTGCCCGGTTAAATTAAGGTTAAATGAAGGTGAAATAAAGGTTAAATAAACAACCCCAAAAATAAAAGCCTGATGACGATAACAATCGCCTAAAGCTTCCAATAGCTTCGCCGTTACCAAGGATAGCATTTTCACCAAACACCGAAAGCTTAACATCTCCCATTGCACTGGAATGCAACCCTACCAAACCAGTCAGACGGGGACAGACAGACCCCCACCAAATGTTCCCCATTCATCGAAATGACGGTAATTATTTCATCTCCCGCCTCCATTTGAGATAACTGAATCCGAAAGAGGAAACAGAAAGCTTTGTTCATGCCCTAACCCTCAGGCAGGAAGGAATATGCTAATAATGACATATGGAATTGTTTTTAATATGGTCATGCCGCAGATCATTTAGCTATTTGATGTAGAGTTTTAGGACCACTTCTATAGCCCATAGAAACGCATTGAATAACACATTCAGAAAATAAATCATAAGAAACAAGATTTTTAAGTGTTTTGTAATTTATCTAGGAGACATAAGAAAGCTCAGGAAATAACCGCTGTGCCACTCGGGAGGCCCCAGAAATACCCTTTTTAGGGTAGGCACAAAACTACCTTCATAATTCCATAAAAAAATGTTCTTCCTGTGACACTTGTGGGGGTCGTAGAGCAAAACGGAGAACACCATTGCGTTCGTGTGAATCTCCCTGTTCCACAGTGGGGTCATAATAGTTTTCGCGAGAAGACCGATGTCATGAGCTGAAAATAAAAAAAACCAATAACTTTACCATTACAAATGTAATGGACAGAGAGAAGCCAAACCCCGGTCTAATTTGGGAATGTCTTTAAGACGTACATCAGGAGGATGATAATCTCATACTTGGCTAAATTTAAATATGATTTAGAAATAATCCATTTTTAGAAAAAATGGCCATAAAAAAAAAATATATATATATATTTACAAGCTAAAGAAGAAAATACAATTTCGGGAACTTAATACGAACTTAATGGTGAAACAGTAATATGATCTTTTACATTTGAAGAGAGGCACAGACATGTCACAACATTTCAAGGGAATTTTAACAAATTAAATTAACAAAACCTCACAGAGATCATATCCAACTGACAAAAAAATTATTGGAACCAAGATTAAAAAGGATCTGGTGTTGGCCGAAGACTGAAATATAACAAAACAATTTGACATGGGAAACACCAGATTTTCAGCAAGTATTTAAAAAAAAAATAATAATAATATGTACACGAATTATAAAATTCTGAAAATTATTCATAATATTCCACCCACGAGGCCACTACGGGGCGATTTGGTCATTTGACTGCAGGAAAGGTCTACGACAATGGAAAAATTAAACGATGTATTATTTAAATATTGAAATATTGAAAGTGTGTGGGTTACCAAGATGGTGCAGTTTCAGGTCATGTGGCAAGTAATAAAACAAATACTAGCTTAAACAAAGTCTTTAGGAAAGAGGAAGCCTAATTAGAATGTATGAAGAGTCTTTAGGAAATAGGAAGCCTAATTAGAATGTATGAAGAGTCTTTAGGAAATAGGAAGCCTAATTAGAATGTATGAAGAGTCTTTAGGAAAGAGGAAGCCTAATTAGAATGTATGAAGAGTCTTTAGGAAATAGGAAGCCTAATTAGAATGTATGAAGAGTCTTTAGGAAAGAGGAAGCCTAATTAGAATGTATGAAGAGTCTTTAGGAAATAGGAAGCCTAATTAGAATGTATGAAGAGTCTTTGAGAAGGAGGAAGCCTAATTAGTGCTGATGTGTATCGATGTAAAAGAACCAGGGCTGTGAGACAAACCCCTCAGAAGCAGTCCGGAACTAGGCCACAGCCAGGCCACAGCCAGGCAGGAACCAGGCCACAGCCAGAATCAGGCAACAGCCAGGCCAGAATCAGGCGACAGCCAGGCCAGAGCCAGGCCAGAACTAGGCCAGAACCAGGCCAGAACCAGACCAAAACCAGATTTTAAGACTTAGAGACAGAACATATTTATCTGTATGAGATACTGGCTCGTATTAATAATGAACCAATCAGTGTTCTGAACCCTGAGAGGTGCCCCGGAAAGACAGACATGTGCGATGTCATTCAATATGTCCTATACTGTATGGAAACGTCAATCCCCGTCACACATGTGCTACAGATTCCATTAGTAGAAACCTTTACTCCTAGTGAATATCCAGTCCCAGTGACCCTTAGCCACAGGAATAGAGCCCAGAACATAGCGGAGGCTCTTTGTTGTACAGACCTCAACTCTCTCTCTCTCTTCTCTCTCTTCTCTGAGGCAGATGAAACAGCATCATCAACAGCATTATTGATGTTCATGTCCTGCTCTCCTCTCGTCAGAGACAGGAGGGAGGGACAGGTGAAATGCATTCCTCCCTTAGATCAAAGCCTGGAAGCAGTTCCAGTAAAGCCAGACAGACACAGTACCGCAAATGAGACTGACCTGGAATCAGTGTTTAATACACCCAGACAGACACAGCACCTCAAATGAGACTCACCTGGAGTTGATCCTAGAATAGCCATCTCACCAGAGACAGGAGGGAGGAACCATCCCTTCGATCAAAGCCTGGAAACAGTTTTAGTTATCTGGCCTGGAGTCAGTTTCATTGGAGCCAGACAGACCTAGAACAGAAGAGTAGAGTCAGGAGACTGGTCTGGATTCATTCCTAGTAAAGCCAGATTGACACATAACAGCACAGAAGGCTAACACAGCACAGTAGAGGAGACTGACCTGGAATCAGTATTTAGTGGAACCAGATGGACAAAGCAAAGCAAACTGGTCCAGACGGGTCCTCTCCCACACACAACTCATCCTAGACCAGGCATACTGAGAAACCCTTACGGAGAAGACTGGCCTGGAGTCAGTTTTAAATAAGCCAGATGGACACAGCACAACAAAGCAGATTGGCTCAGAACTGATCCTAGGCCAGACCAAATAAGAAACTTTGGCATTACAAGAACTGACCCAGAGTCTGTTATTGCAAACCCTGCACAGCAGATGAAACTGGTTTTCTCCCACACTCAACTGACCCCAGATGGGGTTTACCACCTGTGTTGTCATGTGTTGCTGCCTTGTTACGTTGTTGTCTTTAGGTCTCTCTTTATGTAGTGTGTGTTTTGTCCAATATTTATATTGTATTATTTTTTATTTATTTTTTTATCCCAGGCCCCCGTCCCCGCAGGAGGCCTTTTGTCTTTTGGTAGGCCGTCATTGTAAATATGAATTTGTTCTTAACTGACTTGCCCAGTTAAATTAAGGTTAAATAAATAAAAAAAAATATAAAAAAAAATACTGTTTAACTTTTCATGGGTTTGGCTCGGTTCTCTGGTTTCCCATCTCAGAATGAACAGATGGCATGTCATTGCAGAGAGAATGTTTCTGCAGCACAACTAGGAAGAGAACGTTGTTGCAGAGAGGATCATACGGATGTGTAGGTTAACATCACACTATCATATGGATGTATAGGTTAACAACACATTGAAAGTCCACTTCAATTCCAGACATCTGCCTGCCCACTTCTCTGTTCTCTCTCTGCCTGCCCACTTCTCTGAGGTGCTTAACCCTCTCTCTCTCTTGTCTTCCACTCTCCCCCTTCTCTCTGTCTCTCTCTTCTTTTTCTCTCTCACAGATCTTCAGACTCACTTTGAGCTCCCTGGAACATGTCAGAGGAAGGAAACCAACCAATCAATACGGCTCTCCACTTGATGAGGGGGTCATTCTGGAAGTAAATTGCGTTGCCGGGTACATTTTCTCTACAGCGGCAGGGAGGGGATATAACTGGCCCCTTTCATCTGGCACCTCTCAACAACTAGAACAACCTCCTCTATAAAGACTGGGGCTAATAGTCCCTAATAGTCCCCCATACATGCCCAGCCACTCTGAACACAGGAGCAACACATGGTGGCTGACAGGGGAGGAAGCTTGATATGTGTTGTGTTTAACCAGACGACAGGAGAGGAAGCTTGATATGTGTTGTGTTAAACAAGACGACAAGAGAGGAAGCTTCATATGTGTTGTGTTTAACCAGACAACAAGAGAGGAAGCTTCATATGTGTTGTGTTTAACCAGACAACAAGAGAGGAAGCTTCATATGTGTTGTGTTAAACCAGACTATAGGAGAGGAATCTTGATATATATGTTGTGTTTAACCAGACAACAAGACATCTATGTGGAAGCTTTCAGCTCCATCAACTCTACTACACAGAGGAGGTATTATTCTCCTTGATGGATAGTTATGGGTATTGGTTCTGTAACATTGAGAAACATTTCAGAACCTTTCAATCCATAGAGGTATTGTTGAGATAGATAGTAAGATATATTATACAGTGAAAGTCTGAAGTTTACATACACTTAGGTTAGAGTCATGAAAATTGAGGACAGATGATTTATTATTCACTTATAATTCACTTTATCACAATTCCAGTGGGTCAGAGGTTTACATACACTAAGTTGACTGTGCCTTTAAACAGCTTGGAAAATTCCAGAAAATGATGTCATGGCTTTAGAAGCTTCTGATAGGCTAACTGACATCATGAGTCAATTGGAGGTGTACCTGTGGATGTATTTCATGGCCTACCTTCAAACTCAGTGCCTCTTTGCTTGACATCATGGGAAAATCTAAAGAAATCAGCCAAGACCTCAGAAAATTAATTGTAGACCTCCACAAGTCTGGTTCATCCTTGGGAGCAATTTCCAAACGCCTGAAGGTACCACGTTCATCTGTACAAACAATAGTACGCAAGTATAAACACCATGGGACCATGCAACTGTCATACCGCTCAGGAAGGAGACGCATTCGGTCTCCTAGAGATGAACGTACTTTGGTGCGAAAAGTGCAAATCAATCCCAGAACAACAGCACAGGACCTTGTGAAGATGCTGGAGGAAACAGGTACAAAAGTATCTATATCCACAGTAAAACGAGTCCTATATCAACATAACCTGAAAGGCTGCTAAGCAAGGAAGAAGCTACTGCTCCAAAATCGCCACAAAATAGCCAGACTAGGGTTTGCAACTGCACATGGAGACAAAGATCGTACTTTTTGGAGAAATGGCCTCTGGTCTGATGAAACAAAAAAAGAACTGTTTGGCAGTAATGCCCATTGTTATGTTTGGAGGAAAAAGGGGGAGGCTTGCAAGCCGAAGAACACCATCCCAACCGTGGAGCACGGGGGTGGCAGCATCGTGTTGTGGGGTGCTTTGCTGCAAGAGGGACTGGTGCACTTCACAAAACTGATGGCATCATGAGGAATTATAATTATGTGGATATATTAAAGAAACATCTCAAGACATCAGTCAGGAAGTTAAAGCTTGGTCACAAATGGGTCTTCCAAATGGACAATGACCCCAAGCATACTTCAAAAGTTGTGGCAAAATGGCTTAAGAACAACAAAGTCAAGGTATTGGAGTGGCCATCACAACACCCTGACCTCAATCCCATAGAAAATGTGTGGGCAGAACTGAAAAAGTGTGTGCGAGCAAGGAGGCCTGACTCAGTTACACCAGCTCTGTCAGGAGGAATGGGCCAAAATTGTTGTGGGAAGCTTGTGGAAGGCTACCCGAACATTTGACCCAAGTTAAACAATTTAAAGGCAATGCTACCAAATACGAATTGAGTGTATGTACACTTCTGACCCACTGGGAATGTGATGAAATAAATTAAAGCTGAAATAAATAATTCTCTCTACTATTATTCTGACATTTCACATTCTTAAAATGAAGTGGTGATCCTAACTGATCTAAGACGGGGAATTTTTACTAGGATTAAATGTCAGGAATTGTGAAAAACTGAGTTTAAATGTATTTGGCTAAGGTTTATGTGACCTTCCGACTTTAACTGTATATACAGTCGTGGCCAAAAGTTTTGAGAATGACACAAATACTAATTTCCACAAAGTTTGCTGCTTCAGTGTCTTTAGATATTTTTGTCAGATGTTACTATGGAATACTGAAGTATAATTACAAGCATTTCATAAGTGCCAAAGGCTTTTATCGACCGTTACATGAAGTTGATGCAAAGAGTCAATATTTGCAGTGTTGACACTTCTTTTTCAAGACCTCTGCAATCCGCCCTGGCATGCTGTCAATTAACTTCTGGGCCACATCCTGACTGATGGCAGCCCATTCTTGCATAATCAATGCTTGGAGTTTGCCAGAATTTGTGGGTTTTTGTTTGTCTACCCGCCTCTTGAGGATTGACCACAAGTTCTCAATGGGGTTAAGGTCTGGGGAGTTTCCTGGCCATGGACCCAAAATATCGATGTTTTGTTCCCCGAGCCACTTAGTTATCACTTTTGCCTTATGGCAAGGTGCTCCATCATGCTGGAAAAGGCATTGTTTGTCACCAAACTGTTCCTGGATGGTTGGGAGAAGTTTCTCTCGGAGGATGTGTTGGTACCATTCTTTATTCATGGCTGTGTTCTTAGGCAAAATTGTGAGTGAGCCCACTCCCTTGGCTGAGAAGCAACCCCACACATGAATGGTCTCAGGGTGCTTTACTGTTGGCATGACACAGGACTGATGGTAGCGCTCACCTTGTCTTCTCCGGACAAGCTTTTTTCCAGATGCCCCAAACAATCAGAAAGGGGATTCATCAGAGAAAATGACTTTACCACAGTCCTCAGCAGTCCAATCCCTGTACCTTTTGCAGAATATCAGTCTGTCCCTGATGTTTTTCCTGGAGAGAAGTGGCTTCTTTGCTGCCCTTCTTGACACCAGGCCATCCTCCAAAAGTCTTCGCCTCAGTGTGCGTGCAGATGCACTCACACCTGCCTGCTGCCATTCCTGAGCAAGCTCTGTACTGGTGGTGCCCTGACCCTGCAGCTGAATCCACTTTAGGAGACGGTCCTGAACCGCTCTCCTTGAAGTTCTTGATGATCCGATAAATAGTTGATTTAGGTGCAATCTTACTGGCAGCAATATCCTTCCCTGTGAAGCCCTTTTTGTGCAAAGCAATGATGACGGTACGTGTTTCCTTGCAGGTAACCATGTTTGACAGAGGAAGAACAATGATTCCAAGCACCACCCTCCTTTTGAAGCTTCCAGTCTGTTATTCGAACTCAATCAGCTTGACAGAGTGATCTCCAGCCTTGTCCTCGTCAACACTCACACCTGTGTTAAAGAGAGAATCGCTGACATGATGTCAGCTGGTCCTTTTGTGGCAGGGCTGAAATGCAGTGGAAATGTTTTTGGGGGATTCAGTTCATTTGCATGGCAAAGAGGGACTTTGCAATTAATTACAATTCATCTGATCACTCTTCATGACATTCTGGAGTATATGCAAATTGCCATCATACAAACTGAGGCAGCAGACTTTGTGAAAATGTATATTTGTGTCAATATCAAAACTTATGGCCACGACTGTACAGTACCAGTCAAACGTTTGGACACACCTATTCATTCAAGGGTTTTTCTTTATTTGTACTATTTTCTACAGTGTAGAATAAAAGTGAATGCATCAAACCTATGAAATAACACATATGGAATCATGTATTAACCAACAAAGTGTTAAACAAATCAAAATACAGTACATTTTATATTTGATATTTTTCAAAAAGCCCTCATTTGCATTGATGACAGCTTTGCACACTCTTGGCATTCTCTCAACCAGCTTCACCTGGAATGCTTTTCCAAAAGTCTTGAAGGAGTTCCCACATATGCTGAGCCTTTGTTGGCTGCTTTTCCTTCACTCTGTGGTCCAACTCATCCCAAACCATCTCAATTTGTTTGACGTCAGGTGATTGTGGAGGCCAGGTCATCTGATGCTGCACTCCATCACTCTCCTTAGTTGAATAGCCCTTACACAGCTTGGAGGTGTGTTGGGTCATTGTCCTGGGATGGCATATCGCTGCAGAATGCTGTGGTAGCCATGCTGGTTAAGTCTGCCTTGAATTCTAAATAATTCACTGACAGTGTCACCAGCAAAGCACCCCCACACCATCACACCTCCTCCTCCATGCTTCACGGTGGGAACCACACATGCAGAGATCATCCATTCACCTACTCTGCGTATCACAAAGACAGGCAGTTGGAACCAAAAATCTCAAATTTGGACTCATCAGACCAAAGGACAGATTTCCACCGGCCTAATGTCCATTGCTCGTGTTTCTTGGCCCAAGCAAGTCTCTTCTTATTATTGGTGTCCTTTACTAGTGGTTTCTTTGCAGAAATTCGACCTTGAAGGCCTGATTCGACCATGATTCGACCAATTCAACCATGAAGGCCTGGCTAGACAATCTGGACCCTCTCTTTCTAAAATGATCCGCTGCAATTGTTGCAACCCCTATTACTAGCCTGTTCAACCTCTCTTTTGTATCGTCTGAGATCCCTAAAGATTGGAAAGCTGCCACTGTCATCCCCCTCTTCAAAAGGGGGAGACACTCCAGACCCAAACTGCTACAGACCTAGATTTATCTTACCCTGCCTTTATAAAGTCTTCGAAAGCCAAGTTAACAAACAGATCACCGACCATTTCGAATCCCTCCGTACCTTCTCCGCTATGCAATCTGGTTTCCGAGCTGGTCATGGGTGCATCTCAGCCAAGCTCAAGATCCTAAATGATATCATAACCTCCATCGATAAAAGACAATACTGTGCAGCCATCTTCATCAACCTGGCCAAACCTTTCGACTCTGTCAATCACCGCATTCTTATCGGCAGACTCAACAGCCTTGCTTTCTCAAATGACTGCCTTGCCTGGTTTACCAACTACTTTTCAGATAGAGTTCAGTGTGTCAAATCGGAAGGCCTGTTGTCCGGACCTCTGGCAGTCTCTACGGGGGTGCCACAGGGTTCAATTCTCGGGCCGACTCTTTTCTCTGTATACATCAATGATGTCGCTCTTGCTGCTGGTGATTCTCTGATCCACCTCTACGCAGACGACACCATTCTGTATACTTCTGGCCCTTCTTTAGACTGTGTTAACAAATCTCCAGACGAGCTTCAACAACACTCCTTCCATGGCCTCCAACTGCTCTTAAATGCAAGTAAAACTAAATGCATGCTCTTCAACCGATCGCTGCCTGTACCCACCGGCCAGTCTAGCATCACTACTCTGGACGGTTCTGACTTAGAATATGTGGACAATTACAAATACCTAGGTGTCTGGTTAGACTGTAAACTCTCCTTCCAGACCCACACATAAGCATCTCCAATACAAAATTTAATTTAGAATCGGCTTCCTATTTCGCAACAAAGCATCCTTCACTCATGCTGCCAAACATACCCTCGTAAAACTGACTATCCTACCGATCCTTGACTTTGGCGATGTCATTTACAAAATAGCCTCCAACACTCTACTCAGCAAATTGGATGTAGTCTATCACAGTGCCATCCGTTTTGTCACCAAAGCCCCATATACTACACACCACTGCGACCTGTATGCTCTCGTTGGTTGGCCCTCCCTTCATATTCATCGCCAAACCCACTGGCTCCAGGTCATCTATAAGTCTTTGCTAGGTATAGCCCCGCCTTATCTCAGCTCACTGGTCACCATAGCAGCACCCACCCGTAGCATGCGCTCCAGCAGGTATATTTCACTGGTCACCCCCAAAGCCAATTCCTCCTTCGGACGCCTTTCCTTCCAGTTCTCTGCTGCCAATGACTGGAACGAATTGCAAAAATCACTGAAGCTGGAGTCTTATATCTCCCTCACTAACTTTACGCATCAGCTGTCAGAGCAGCTTACCAATCATTGCACCTGTACACAGCCCATCTGTAAAAGGCCCACCCAACCACCTCATCCCCATATTGTTTTTTTTTTTCTTCTCCTTTGCACCCCAGTATCTCTACTTGCACATTCATCTTCTGCACATCTATCACTCCAGTGTTTAATAGCTAAATTGTAATTATTTCGCAACTATGTTCTATTTATTGCCTTACCTCCCTAATCTTACTACATTTGCACATACTGTATATAGATTTTTCTATTGTGTTATTGACTGTACGTTTGTTTATCCCATGTGTAACTCTGTGTTGTTTGTGTCACACTGATGTAAATGAGAACTTGTTCTCACCTGGCCTACCTGGTTAAATAAAGGTGAAATATATATTTTTAATTCATGCAGTCTCATCTGAATAGTTGATGTTGAGATGTGTCTGTTACTTGAACTCTGTGAAGCATTTATTTGGGCTGCAATCTGAGGTGCAGTTAACTCTAATGAACTGATCCTCTGCAGCAGAGGTAACTCTGTCTTCCTTTCCTGTGGTGGTCCTCATGAGAGCCAGTTTCATCATAGCGCTTGATGGTTTTTGCGACTGTACTTGAAGAAACTTTCAAAGTTCTTACCATTTTCCGGATTGACTGATCTTCATGTCTTAAAGTAATGATGGACTGTCATTTATCTTTGCTTATTTGAGCTGTTCTTACCATAATACGGACTTGGTATTTTACCAAATAGGGCTATCTTCTGTATACCACCCCCACCTTGTCACAACACAACTGAGTGGCTCTAACACTTTAAGAATGAAAGAAATTCCACAAATTAACTTTTAACAAGGCACGCCTGTTAATTGAAATGCATTCCAGGTGACTACCTCATGAAGTTAGTTGAGAGAATGCCAAGAGTGTGCTAAGCTGTCATCGAGGCAAAGGGTGGCTACTTTGAAGAATTTAAAATATTTAAAATATATTTTGATTTGTTTTTACACTTTTTTTGGTTACTACATCATTCCATATGTGTTATTTCATAGTTAAGATGTCTTCACTATTATTCTACAATGTAGGAAATAGTAAATACATATGTTTTTAACGTGTTAGGTTATATGGAGAGTCCAAGTTATTTAGATAGCTAAGGTTATGGATGTTGAGGAGGAATTCTTCCCTGTTATGGATGCTGATTGCGTAACATGACGTCTATTCACATCTCAGTCTCCATGGACACACACAGGTCAACCAGTGGAGCAAGGATGGAGGTGGTGATTAGCAGTTGCAATATTACATCTGTCCAAAGCAGGCAACTGAGACACCATGATGGTGCTGTAGAGTGGAGTACAGCCAGAAGAAGTGGTGGTGCCGGTAACAGGCAGCAGTAGCAGTGTTACATCTGTACCATGGAGGCACCATGATGGACGCCCCCACAGCGCCACACCTCCACAACAGTAGCATTGTTACATCAGTCCCAGGCAGGAAACTGAGACACCAGAAAGGGCCATGATGGACGCCCCCACAGCGCCACACCTCCACAACAGTAGCATTGTTACATCAGTCCCAGGCAGGAAAAACCGAGACACCAGAAAGGGCCATGATGGACGCCCCCACAGCGCCACACCTCCACTGTGAAAACAACACGGATGAAGAGGCTGCAGGAATAGATTAGCAGGTTTTTACACCCTCACTGAGGGATGATTACTGATCGCACCTCGTCAAATATCCTGCTAATTATGCATTTCGACACTGTCTGACTGTCCTGGGTGTCAGAGACGTATCTTACTGTATAGGGCTGGAGGAGGATAACTGTCTGTGCATTAATATTATGTATATATTTTTTTAAGTACAGAATCAACACTACAGTCCAAAAGTTCAATCCAAACATTTCTCATTAAATCCATACAATATTAAAATCCTGAACTGAGGGTGCAGGTGTAGGGAGTGTTGCAGGGTAATTAAAAAATGCTATAAAATTGAATCAGATTTACATACTAGTGGAACCTCCAGAGTTAAGGATTCACCTAGATCACTAGGTACTAGAGGATCCTCCAGGGTTGAGGATTTACCTAGATCACTACGTACTAGAGGATCCTCCAGGGTTAAGGATCTACCTAGATCACTACATACTAGAGGATCCTCCAGGGTTAAGGATCTACCTAGATCACTACATACTAGAGGATCCTCCAGAGTTAAGGATTTACCTAGATCACTACGTACTAGAGGAACCTCCAGAGTTAAGGATTTACCTAGATCACTACGTACTAGAGGATCCTCAAGGGTTAAGGATTTACCTAGATCACTACGTACTAGAGATCCCTGTGAACGTGTTTGGTGTGTCATATTGTTCTTTTTGAATAGTGAATTGAGGTAGGTCTGAAGCTTGTATAGTAGAGCTTTGTAAACAAAAAGGGAATAATGAATTGATCTACGGGACTTTAAAGAGGACCAGCCAACCTTTTAATACAGGATGCAGTGATGAGTATTAAAACGGTCACCTGTGATAAAGCGAAGGGCTGCTGCAATCCCATAAATGGTATCATATTCAAGACCTGGCCGGAAAGTTGCTTCCTGCTGTTTAGAGAGAGGCTCGATCGATTTCTATATAAGAAAGTCTACTTTAAATATCAGCTTCTTAACAAGCTTTTAATAAATCTAAAAGCCCTGATAATTATAAATGGGAACCTGCTCGATGAAAGAACCATCCCAATGTATAAATGTGTAAGTCATCTGAAAAGAAAAAAATTCTATGAGAATTAGAAAACAGCATACATTTACTTTTTTCTTGCGTTAAGTACCAATTTCTGCAAGGCGACAAAATCTGATTGCAGCTCCAACATAACCTGGTCAGCCGTTGGGGCAATAGCGTACGCAACGGTTTCATCTACATATGGAGAAATGTTACAGATTTTTGCAGATAAACCAATATTATTTATATAAATAGTAAAGAGGACAGGTTCCGAAGTAGACCCCTGCGGGACACCTTTAGTAATATTGAGGTAGCTTGACACCATCATAAAGCACACATTGTGTCCTGCCTGACAGATAGTTTCCGAACCACTTGCAAGACGCCTGGTCGAGGCCCACTTCAGACAACCTTTGAAAGGCCTTGGACAGGTCTATAAATATGGCAGCATAGAATGAATGTTGAGAAGCTGGCACCGTTGGAGCGTGTGAACCCAATGTTTTGGGGCCTAATGTCGGAGGCTGGCAGGAGACGGGTCTGGTCAGGGATCAGAGTGAGAGATCAGACGGAGACGCAGCCAGGAGGCTGTGGAGGAGACGGGTCTGGTCAGGGATCAGAGTGAGAGATCAGACGGAGACGCAGCCAGGAGGCTGTGGAGGAGACGGGTCTGGTCAGGGATCAGAGTGAGAGATCAGACGGAGACGCAGCCAGGAGGCTGTGGAGGAGACGGGTCTGGTCAGGGATCAGAGTGAGAGATCAGACGGAGACGCAGCCAGGAGGCTGTGGAGGAGACGGGTCTGGTCAGGGATCAGAGTGAGAGATCTCAGACGGAGACGCAGCCAGGAGGCTGTGGAGGAGACGGTAGTGGGTGAACAAGACGAACAAGGGTCCGGAAGTGATGACATCGCCGCAGATTGTCTTCCAGGAGGCCTAGACACACTGCCTGGCCTGGTCTGACTCCTCTGAGAGGCCGGAAGACTCGTTGACCATCTGTCACAGTTTGGACTGAGCCAAAAACCTAGGATAACTTTGATTAGGCCTACTCCCGATCTGTTTGAACACTGATGATGGAGAAGCCCTATGAGGTCATAGTTTAGCTTACACATCACATGGAGCTGTGATGAAACGAAGGGCCGAAAGGGAGGGAGGGATAGAGGGATGGAAGGAGATAGTGTGTGTCTCTCTCTCTCTCCCTCCCTCCCTTCAACCCCATCCTCGAACCAGAACATTTCTCCAGCTTCTGACACACGATTGACAGATCACATCAGCACAGATAAATCAGCACTGCTGGATTCCATCATTTGTGTTGCTGAGCTGTTCTGACTGTATATTGTGCAATATAGGCCGTAGAAAGGTCACATTAGGCGTGAAGAAATAACCATTCTGATGAATTTCAATGAACTCGTGTCAAAGAGCCAATCCACACACAGATAAAAGTAAATCACCTTACAAAATAGGAAATAAAATTAAATCCCTCCCGATTCCTGTCGGTTGTCCCCAAAAAAGCTTCAAGATGTCCTCCATTATTCCTGTACCCAAGCAAGCGTAGGTAACTGAACCCGAACCAAACGACTATCGCCGCGTAGCACTCACCTCTGTTACATTCCCCACCAAGGAAATCCCCCAAATCTTCACTCAAACAGATAGGGGAACAAACAAAGAGTCACTGACAACAACCAAAATTAAACAGGTGGGGTTTTAGGAGGGGTTCTGAAAGACACTCATGGGGGTGTCCACTGGAAGTTGACTGGCAACAACTGGGACCTAAGACACCCAGCAGGAGCCCCACTGCATTTACCCAAGGGGAGGCTAACACAACTAAAACCCACACCAAACTTAAAGACAGGAAGTAAACCTAAAAGACACCCAGCAGGATCCCCACTGCATTTACCCAAGGAGAGGCTAACACAACTAAAACCCACACCAAACTTAAAGACAGGAAGTAAACCTAAAAGTGGACCAAACAAAACCAGGGAAATTAGATAAAGGATTGATGATCTAGAAATCAAATAGGACGGGCCAACTAAAGGTGTTGACCTTCCCACATCTCTCAAGACAACTGGAGCACTGGGCCAGACACTGTTAAATAGAACCTGGAGCACTGGGCCAGACACTGTTAAATAGAACCTGGAGCACTGGGCCAGACACTGTTAAATAGAACCTGGAGCACTGGGCCAGACACTGTTAAATAGAACCTGGAGCACTGGGCCAGACACTGTTAAATAGAACCTGGAGCACTGGGCCAGACACTGTTAAATAGAACCTGGAGCACTGGGCCAGACACTGTTAAATAGAACCTGGAGCACTGGGCCAGACACTGTTAAATAGAACCTGGAGCACTGGGCCAGACACTGTTAAATAGAACCTGGAGCACTGGGCCAGACACTGTTAAATAGAACCTGGAGCACTGGGCCAGACACTGTTAAATAGAACCTGGAGCACTGGGCCAGACACTGTTAAATAGAACCTGGAGCACTGGGCCAGACACTGTTAAATAGAACCTGGAGCACTGGGCCAGACACTGTTAAATAGAACCTGGAGCACTGGGCCAGACACTGTTAAATAGAACCTGGAGCACTGGGCCAGACACTGTTAAATAGAACCTGGAGCACTGGGCCAGACACTGTTAAATAGAACCTGGAGCACTGGGCCAGACACTGTTAAATAGAACCTGGAGCACTGGGCCAGACACTGTTAAATAGAACCTGGAGCACTGGGCCAGACACTGTTAAATAGAACCTGGAGCACTGGGCCAGACACTGTTAAATAGAACCTGGAGCACTGGGCCAGACACTGTTAAATAGAACCTGGAGCACTGGGCCAGACACTGTTAAATAGAACCTGGAGCACTGGACCAGACACTGTTAAATTGAACCTGGAGCACTGGGCCAGACACTGTTTAATAGAGCCTGGAGCACTGGGCCAGAAACTGTTAAATAGAACCTGGAGCACTGGGCCAGACACTATTAAATAGAACCTGGAGCACTGGGCCAGACACTGTTAAATAGAACCTGGAGCACTGGGCCAGACACTGTTAAATAGAACCTGGAGCACTGGGCCAGACACTGTTAAATAGAACCTGGAGCACTGGGCCAGACACTGTTAAATAGAACCTGGAGCACTGGGCCAGACACTGTTAAATAGAACCTGGAGCACTGGGCCAGACACTGTTAAATAGAACCTGGAGCACTGGGCCAGACACTGTTAAATAGAACCTGGAGCACTGGGCCAGACACTGTTAAATAGAACCTGGAGCACTGGGCCAGACACTGTTAAATAGAACCTGGAGCACTGGGCCAGACACTGTTAAATAGAACCTGGAGCACTGGGCCAGACACTGTTAAATAGAACCTGGAGCACTGGGCCAGACACTGTTAAATAGAACCTGGAGCACTGGGCCAGACACTGTTAAATAGAACCTGGAGCACTGGGCCAGACACTGTTAAATAGAACCTGGAGCACTGGGCCAGACACTGTTAAATAGAACCTGGAGCACTGGGCCAGACACTGTTAAATAGAACCTGGAGCACTGGGCCAGACACTGTTAAATAGAACCTGGAGCACTGGGCCAGACACTGTTAAATAGAACCTGGAGCACTGGGCCAGACACTGTTAAATAGAACCTGGAGCACTGGGCCAGACACTGTTAAATAGAACCTGGAGCACTGGGCCAGACACTGTTAAATAGAACCTGGAGCACTGGGCCAGACACTGTTAAATAGAACCTGGAGCACTGGGCCAGACACTGTTAAATAGAACCTGGAGCACTGGGCCAGACACTGTTAAATAGAACCTGGAGCACTGGGCCAGACACTGTTAAATAGAACCTGGAGCACTGGGCCAGACACTGTTAAATAGAACCTGGAGCACTGGGCCAGACACTGTTAAATAGAACCTGGAGCACTGGGCCAGACACTGTTAAATAGAACCTGGAGCACTGGGCCAGACACTGTTAAATAGAACCTGGAGCACTGGACCAGACACTGTTAAATTGAACCTGGAGCACTGGGCCAGACACTGTTTAATAGAGCCTGGAGCACTGGGCCAGAAACTGTTAAATAGAACCTGGAGCACTGGGCCAGACACTATTAAATAGAACCTGGAGCACTGGGCCAGACACTGTTTAATAGAACCTGGAGCACTGGGTCAGACACTGTTAAATAGAACCTGGAGCACTGGGCCAGACACTGTTAAATAGAACCTGGAGCACTGGGCCAGACACTGTTAAATAGAACCTGGAGCACTGGGCCAGACACTGTTAAATAGAACCTGGAGCACTGGGCCAGACACTGTTAAATAGAACCTGGAGCACTGGGCCAGACACTGTTAAATAGAACCTGGAGCACTGGGCCAGACACTGTTAAATAGAACCTGGAGCACTGGGCCAGACACTGTTAAATAGAACCTGGAGCACTGGGTCAGACACTGTTAAATAGAACCTGGAGCACTGGGCCAGACACTGTTAAATAGAACCTGGAGCACTGGGCCAGACACTGTTAAATAGAACCTGGAGCACTGGGCCAGACACTGTTAAATAGAACCTGGAGCACTGGGCCAGACACTGTTAAATAGAACCTGGAGCACTGGGCCAGACACTGTTAAATAGAACCTGGAGCACTGGGCCAGACACTGTTAAATAGAACCTGGAGCACTGGGCCAGACACTGTTAATAGAACCTGGAGCACTGGGCCAGAAACTGTTAAATAGAACCTGGAGCACTGGGCCAGACACTGTTAAATAGAACCTGGAGCACTGGGCCAGACACTGTTAAATAGAACCTGGAGCACTGGGCCAGACACTGTTAATAGAATGAGCACTAGAACCTGGAGCACTGGGCCAGACACTGCATAGAATGGAGCACTGGGCCAGACACTATTAAATAGAACCTGGAGCACTGGGCCAGACACTGTTAAATAGAACCTGGAGCACTGGGTCAGACACTGTTAACCAGCACAGGTGAAACCCCTTCGGAGCCACTGGGCTAACGTAACTAATGTCCAACCTTGAAATATAAAGCCTGTGACAACACCAGGGCCTCTTTGAGAACTTTGTGAACAATGTGTGTTTTGTCTTATATTTAATTGTTGGAAGCCAGTAGACGCCATGTTTACATTGGAGATGGCGACGCATAAGTAGCAACAAACTTAAAAAGTTGATGAGATGGAAGTTGTTTTCTGTTGGTGGAGAGCAAACGTGTACAACAAAAAATATAGGATATAATTGTTTGGGAAGGTGTTAGAGGTTGGACTTTAGCACGTATAGCTCGTTGGCACCGATTGGTGTCACCTCGTTAGTACCTTTAAATGTTTACATTTACGTCATTTAGCAGACACTCATATCCAGAGGGACTTACAGTAGTGAGTCCCCCAACACCGTAATTGACTCTGTCCCCAATGGACATTTATCATTGTTACAGTTGTAAATATGTATATTTTATTATAATTATGTATATTTGTGTAGTCTGCAGCTGACTATTGAGTTTATTGTGACTGATAAACTCATCTAATATACTTTAATATATGTCTTGTTTTTGGGAGGAATACTCGGAATACATATATCCTAAATTAAACCATTTTGTTTCTGAATTCCTGTTGATTAAAGTCAATTTTTACCAAAACAACCCCCACACCCCTACTGTTGCCAACCCCCCACTCTCTGTTGCCACCCCCCAACCAGCCTGTTGCCAACCCCACCACCCCTACTGTTGCCAAGGCTCTGCAGAGGGTGGTTTCGGTCAGCCCAACATACAAGAAGGGTGCACGCTGCAACGGTAAATGACCCTGCACCCCAATGGAAATGTATCATTGGTACAGTTGTAAATACGAATATATTATAATAATTATTTATATTACACACAGGGTATTTACACCAGGTGGTGTTGACGGAAAGGGCAAAAAGATCATTAGGGACGTCAGCCACGAACTACCGTCTGGCAGACGGTACACAAGCATCAGATCTCAGACCAACGGACTGTGAGACAGTCTATCTGCCCTGCACTCTGTTCTGCACCTTAGACACCTTTTAGCACACATATACCCACACACACACACATATACCCACACACACACACATATACCCACACATATACACACACTCACACATATACCCACACACTCACATATACACACACACACACCCACACATATACCCACACACCCACACATATACCCACACACACACACATATACCCACACACTCACACATATACCCACACACACATATACCCACACACACACACATATACCCACACACTCACACATATACCCACACACTCACACATATACCCACACACTCACACACACATCTCACACATATACCCACACACACATATACCCACACACACACACATATACCCACACACTCACACATATACCCACACACTCACACATATACCCACACACTCACAAATATACCCACACACTCACACATATACCCACACACACATATACCCACACATATACCCACACGCTCACACATATACCCACACACTCACACATATACCCACACACACACACACATATACCCACACATATACCCACACACACACATACCCCACACACTCCACACATATACCCACACACTCACACATATACCCACACACTCACACATATACCCACACACACACACATACCCACTCCACACATATACCCACACACACACACACACATATACCCACACATATCACACACACATATACCCACACACACACATATACCCACACACCCACACACCACACATATACCCACACACTCACACATATACCCACACACACTCACACATATACCCACACACACACACTCACACATATACCCACACACACACACACATATACCCACACACTCACACATATACCCACACACACACACATATACTCCACACATATACCCACACACACTCACACATATACCCACACACACACACACATATACTCCACACATATACCCACACACTCCACACATATACACACACACTCACACACACATATACACACACACTCCACACATATACCCACACACACATATACCCACACACTCACACATATACACACACATATACCCACACACACACACACAAGTACCCACACACTCACACATATACACACACACCCACACATATACCCACACATATACCCACACACTCACACATATACCCACACACTCACACATATACCCACACACACACACATATACCCACACATATACCCACACACTCACACATATACCCACACACACACACATATACCCACACACTCACACATATACCCACACAAATACCCACACACTCACACATATACCCACACACTCACACATATACCCACACACTCACACATATACCCACACATATACCCACACACTCACACATATACACACACACCCACACATATACCCACACACTCACACATATACCCACACATATACACACACACTCACACATATACACACACTCACACATATACCCACACACACACACATATACCCACACATATACCCACACACTCACACATATACCCACACATATACCCACACACTCACACATATACCCACACATATACCCACACACTCACACATATACCCACACACTCACACATATACACACACACCCACACATATACCCACACATATACCCACACACTCACACAAGTACACCCACACATATACCCACACACACACATATACACACACACACACATATACCCACACACACACACATACACCCACACACTCACACATATACCCACACACTCACACATATACACACACACCTCACACATATACCCACACACATATACCCACACACACTGGCCACATATACCCCACACACTCACACATATACCACACACACATATACCCACACACTCACACATACCCACACACATACCCACACACTCACACATATACCCACACATATATACCCACACACTCACACATATACCCACACATATACCCACACACACACACACATATACCCACACACCACACACACATATACCCACACATATACCCACACACCACACATATACCCACACATATACCCACACACCACACATACCCACACACACACACATATACCCACACACCCACACATATACCCACACACCCACACATATACCCACACACACACACATATACACACACACCCACACATATACCCACACATATACCCACACACCCACACATATACCCACACATATACCCACACACTCACACATATACACACACATATACCCACACACACACACATATACCCACACACTCACACATATACCCACACACACACACATATACCCACACATATACCCACACACTCACACATATACCCACACACACACACATATACCCACACACTCACACATATACACACACACACACACATATACACACACACCACACATATACCCACACACACACACATATACCCACACACACTCACACATATACCCACACACATATACCCACACACTCACACATATACCCACACACTCACACATATACACACACACTACACATATACTCCACACATATACCCACACACTCACACATATACCCACACACTCACATATACCCACACACATATACACACACACCACACCACATATATACACACACTCACACATATACCCACACACACACACATATACCCACACATATACCACACACTCACACACACACACACCCACACATATACCCACACACTCACACACATATACTCCACACATATACCCACACACTCCACACATATACCCACACACACACACATATACCCACACACTCACACATATACACACACACACACCCACACATATACCCACACACCCACACATATACCCACACACACACATATACCCACACACTCACACATATACCCACACACACATATACCCACACACACACACATATACCCACACACTCACACATATACCCACACACTCACACATATACCCACACACTCACAAATATACCCACACACTCACACATATACCCACACACACATATACCCACACACACACACATATACCCACACACACACCACACATATACCCACACACTCACACATATACCCACACACTCACACATATACCCACACACACTCACACATATACCCACACACACATATACCCACACATATACCCACACGCTCACACATATACCCACACACTCACACATATACCCACACACACACACACATATACACACACATATACCCACACACCCACACATATACCCACACACTCACACATATACCCACACATATTCCCACACGCTCACACATATACCCACACATATACCCACACGCTCACACATATACCCACACACTCACACATATACCCACACACACACACATATACCCACACATATACCCACACACCCACACATATACCCACACACTCACACATATACCCACACACACACACATATACCCACACATATTCCCACACGCTCACACATATACCCACACATATACCCACACACTCACACATATACCCACACACACACACATATACCCACACATATACCCACACACTCACACATATACACACACACTCACACATATACACACACACCCACACATATACCCACACATATACCCACACACTCACACATATACACACACATATACCCACACACACACACACATACCCACACACTCACACATATACACACACACCCACACATATACCCACACATATACCCACACACTCACACATATACCCATACACTCACACATATACCCACACACACACACATATACCCACACATATACCCACACACTCACACATATACCCACACACACACACATATACCCACACACTCACACATATACCCACACAAATACCCACACACTCACACATATACCCACACACTCACACATATACCCACACACTCACACATATACCCACACATATACCCACACACTCACACATATACCCACACACCCACACATATACCCACACATATACACACACACTCACACATATATACACACACTCACACATATACCCACACACACACACATATACCCACACATATACCCACACACCCACACAAATACCCACACATATACCCACACACTCACACATATACCCACACATATACCCACACACTCACACATATACCCACACACTCACACATATACACACACACCCACACATATACCCACACATATACCCACACACTCACACAAGTACCCACACATATACCCACACACACACACATATACCCACACACTCACACACTCACACAAATACCCACACACTCACACATATACCCACACACTCACACATATACCCACACACTCACACATATACCCACACATATACCCACACACTCACACATATACCCACACATATACCCACACACTCACACATATACCCACACATATACCCACACACTCACACATATACCCACACATATACCCACACACTCACACATATACCCACACACTCACACATATACCCACACACACACACATATACCCACACATATTCCCACACGCTCACACATACCCACACATATACCCACACACACACACACATATACCCACACACACACATACACACACTCCACACATATACCCACACACTCACACATATACACACACACACACATATACACACACACCCACACATATACCCACACATATACTCCACACACACACACACATATACCCACACACACACACTCACACACACACACACACACACACACATATACCCACACACTCACACATATACCCACACACACACATATACCCACACACTCACACATATACCCACACACACACACATATACCCACACACTCACACACCCACACATATACCCACACACTCACATATACCCACACACTCACACATATACCACACACACTCACACATATACCCACACATATACCCACACACTCACACATATACCCACACACCCACACACACACACATATACACACACACTCACACATATACACACACACATATACACACACACACACACATATACCCACACATATACCCACACACACACACATATACCCACACATATACTCACACACTCACACATATACCCACACACACATACACACACACCCACACATATACCCACACACTCACACATATACCCACACATATACCCACACACACACACACCCACACATATACCCACTCACACATATACCCACACACTCACACACATATACCCACACCACACATATACCCACACACCCACACACATACCCACACACTCACACATATACACACATATACCCACACACTCACACACATATACCCACACACTCACACATATACACACACCCACACATATACCCACACACTACACACCCACACATACCCACACACTCACACATATACCCACACACTCACACATACCCACACATATACCCACACACTCACACATATACCCACACACTCACACATATACACACACACCCACACATATACCCACACATATACCCACACACACCCACACATATACCCACACACTCACACACATATACTCCACACACACACATATACCCACACACACACACACATATACCCACACACTCACACATATACCCACACACTCACACATATACCCACACACTCACACATATACCCACACATATACCCACACACTCACACATATACCCACACACTCACACATATACTCCACACATATACCCACACATACCCACACATATACCCACACACTCACACATATACCCACACACTCCACACATATACCCACACATATACTCCACACACACTCACACAAATACCCACACATATACCCACACACACACACATATACCCACACACTCACACATACACACACACCCACACACTCACACATATACCCACACACTCACACATATACACACACACACACACACACATATACCCACACACTCACACACTCACACAAATACCCACACACTCACACATATACCCACACACTCACACATATACACACACACCCACACATATACCCACACATATACCCACACACTCACACAAGTACCCACACATATACCCACACACACACACATATACCCACACACACACACATATACACACACACACACACATATACCCACACATATACCCACACACTCACACCACACATATACCCACACACTCACACATATACCCACACACTCACACATATACCCACACATATACACACACACACACATATACCCACACACCCACACATATACTCCACACATATACCCACACACTCACACATATACCCACACACTCACACATATACCCACACACACACATATACCCACACATATACCCACACACTCACACATATACCCACACACACACACACTCACACATATACCCACACACACTCACACATATACACACACACATATACCCACACACTCCCACACATATACCCACACACACACACCCACACATATACCCACACACTCACACACTCACACAAATACCCACACACTCACACATATACCCACACACTCACACATATACACACACACCCACACATATACCCACACATATACCCACACACTCACACAAGTACCCACACATATACCCACACACTCACACATATACCCACACACTCACACATATACACACACACCCACACATATACCCACACATATACCCACACACTCACACAAGTACCCACACATATACCCACACACACACACATATACCCACACACTCACACACTCACACAAATACCCACACACTCACACATATACCCACACACTCACACATATACACACACACCCACACATATACCCACACATATACCCACACACTCACACAAGTACCCACACATATACCCACACACTCACACATATACCCACACACTCACACATATACACACACACCCACACATATACTCCACACATATACCCACACACTCACAAGTACCCACACATATACCCCCCACACACACACACATATACCCACACACTCACACACTCACACAAATACCCACACACTCACACATATACCCACACACTCACACATATACACACACACCCACACATATACCCACACATAAATAATAAATGAACAGTGAACATTACACTCACAAAATAGAATAGAGACATTTCAAACGTCATATTATGTCTATTTTACAGTGTTGTAATGATGTGCAAATAGTTAAAGTACAAAAGGGAAAATAAATAAGCATAAATATGGGTTGTATTTACAATGGTGTTTGTTCTTCACTGGTTGCCCTTTTCTTGTGGCAACAGGTCACACATCTTGCTGCTGTGATGTCACACTGTGGTATTTCACCCAGTAGATATGGGAGTTTATCAAAATTGGTTTTGTTTTCGAATTCTTTGTGGTTCTGTGTAATCTGAGGGAAATATGTGTCTCTAATATGGTCATACATTTGGCAGGAGGTTAGGAAGTGCAGCTCAGTTTCCACCTCATTCTGTGGGCAGTGTGCACATAGCCTGCCTTTCTCAATAACAAGGCTATGCTCACTGAATCTGTACATAGTCAAAGATTTCCTTAAGTTTGGGTCAGTCACAGTGGTCAGGTATTCTGCCACTGTGTACTCTCTGTTTAGGGCCAAATAGCATTCTAGTTTATTCTGTTTATTTGTGAATCTTTTCCAATGTGTCAAGTAATTATCTTTTTGTTTTCTCATGATTTGGTTGGGTCTAATTGTGTTGCTGTCCTGGGGCTCTGTGGGGTGTGTTTGTGTTTGTGAACAGAGCCCCAGGACCAGCTTGCTTAGGGGACTCTTCTCCGGGTTCATCTCTGTGTAGGTGATGGCTTTGCTATGGAAGGTTTAGGAATCGCTTCATTTTAGGTGGTTGTAGAATTGAAGGGCTCTTTCTGGATTTCGATCATTAGCAGATATCAGCCTAATTCTGCTCTGCATGCAATATTTGGTGTTCTACGTTGTACACAGAGGATATTCTTGCAGAATTCTGCATGCAGAGTCTAAATTTGGTGTTTGTCCCATTTTGTGAATTCCTGGTTGGTGAGCGGACCCCAGACCTCACAACCATAAAGGGCAATGGGTACTAAAACTGATTCAAGTATTTTTATGCCAGATCCTAATTGGTATGTTGAATTTTATGTTCCCTTTGATGGCCCTACGTGCCTTGTCTCTCAGATTGTTCACAGATTTTTGGAAGCTACCTGTGGTGCTGATGTTTAGGCCGAGGTATGTATAGTTTTTTGTGTGCTCTAGGGCAACGGTGTCTAGATGGAATTTGTATTTGTGGTCCTTTTTTGGAACACCATTATTTTGGTCTTACTGAGATTTGCTGTCAGGGCCCAGGTCTGGCAGAATCTGTGCAGAAGATATAGGTGCTGCTGTAGGCCCTCCTTGGTTGGGGACAGAAGCACCTCTCTCTCTCTCTCTCTCTCTCTCTCTCTCTCTCTCTCTCTCTCTCTCTCTCTCTCTCTCTCTCTCTCACTCTGCTGTGTGTGCGTCTTGCTAGCTGAAACTGGAATTGCTAGGGGAGCTGGCCCACGTGGGGGTAAATGTAGGAAAATGGTGCCACAAAAACGAAGGATTTGGTGAATAACTGAGGTACGACAGTAATCCTGCTTATAGATTCTGCATGTATGAACTACACCACCACACATCCAGCCCAAAAGCTGGGAGGTTTAAAAAAATACTGACTACCGCTGTATGTCTTCAACCCCTCTTTCAGAACGCATGAGGGCTACAGCCGGGCCGGCTCATAAGGCATGACTAGTCGACCGCCTGTGGTCTTCAACCCCTCTTTCAGAACGCATGAGGGCTACAGCCGGGGCCGGCTCATAAGGCATGACTAGTCGACCGCCTGTGGTCGACGAGGGCAGCATTTTCTTCTCCATTCACTGCGCCGCTCCACCAACGTTCCGTCAAGAAAATCAAAATCAGATAGAAGATATATGGTAGAAAGAGTATGAGGCCTTTCCTTAAGCCTACAGGCTGGAAATAAAATGGGGAAATGACAATGTGTTGAGACGGGCACTATTTTACATCATGCATCATCGTCTGTTCCAATAGCCTAGCCTAAACGACAACCAATCAAATCAAATAAAACCATGCGATGTCATGTTAACAAACAACAAACCTAAAAAAAAAAAAAAAAAAAAACAGGACGGAAAGGGACAATCGAAACACTTGTCCGGGGAAATTCAGTTGTCATGATCAGTGGTTTCAAGTTTGTATCTGCACATTTTCTGGCTGATCAGAGTGAAAGAGACAAAACTTCTGCATTTCCTCCTGTATGTAAAAAAAAAAACATTTTCAAATTGGCTAACAATATCTCCTGATGAAATTGGGTAGCTGATAGTCGGAGCTTAAACAGAAAAATCGATTAGTCACAGGAATCAGGACTTATAAAGCCAAAATGCAACGGCCTGTTTTACAAACGGTGGGCCTGACACATGGATGGACATTCATACAATCCCATCGCTGGCTGACGTGGTAGTAAGCAGTAAGCACAAGCCAATTTGTGGTACAAACGGTAGACGTATTTATTTATTAATAAAATAAAATGTCTGCCAACACTGCAGGCTACGGATCGACGTCATTGTTTCTGTGATCTATACCTACACTGCACGACCAAAAGTATGTGGACACCTGCTCGTCGAACATCTCTTTTCCCGAAATCATGGGTATTAATATGGAGTTGGTCCCCCTCTTTGTTTCTATAACAGCCTCCACTCTTCTGGGAAGGCTTTCCACTAGATGTTGGAACATTGCTGCAGGGGACTTGCTTCCACAAGAGCATTACTGAGGTCGGGCACTGATGTAGGGCGATTTGGCCTGGCTCACAGTCGGCGTTCCAATTCATCCCAAAGGTATTCGATGGGGTTGAGGACTTTGTGCACAGGGGAGCATTGTCATGCTGAAACAGGAAAGGACCTTCCCCAAACTGTTGCCACAAAGTTGGAAGCACAGAATCATCTAGAATGTCATTGTATGCTGTGGCGTTAAGATTTCCCTTCACTGGAACTAAGGGGCCTAGAACGAACCATGAAAAACAGCCCCAGACCATTATTCCTCCTCCACCAAACTTTACAGTTGGCACTATGCATTCGAGCAGGTAGTGTTCTCCGGGCATCCGTCATACCCAGATTCGTCCATCGGACTGCCAGATGGCGAAGCGTGATTCATCACTGCTACTGTGCTTCCAGAGGCAGTTTGGAACTTGAGTGCTGCAACCGAGCTTGTGTCCTTCACGGCGGAGCTGTTGTTGATCCTAGACGCTTCACAAGCACAGCACTTACAGTTGACCTGGGCACCTCTAGCAGGGCAGAGATTTAACGAACCGACTTGTTGGAAAGGTGGCATCCTATGACGGTGCCACGTTTCAAAATCACCGAGCTCTTCATTAAGGCCATTCTACAGCCAACGTTTGTCTATGGAGATTGTATGGCTGTGTGTGCTCAGATTTTATACACCTGTCAGCAACGGGGTGTGGCTGAACTAGCCGAATCTACTAATTTGAAGGTGTGTCAACATACTTTAGTACATATAGTTTATCACAGATGTCTATGTTTGGTTCAGATTTGGTCTGGTCTGGACCAGACAAACATAGACGTCTGTACATCAACTTTTCATTCAGATCCAAAAAATGAACCTGATTTCAACGTCCAGAAACGATGTATTTTAAACATCAGGAAAATACGTCTCTTCAACTTTCATTCAGAACCTAAATTGAACCTAACTTCAACGTCTAGGAAAATTCGTTATTTTTAGACTACTTTTCAACAGCTATTCTAGTTTTGTTTTGGACGGGCGGAATTATTAGTTCTAGCCTAGGGCATCAGAAATGCAAAGCCCTGATGAGGGCAGTACAGCAGGCTTACGTGTTGAACTAATTGGGCTAGTCGAGGCTGGTACAAGCAGGAAACAGGATGATGTTTAGACAAGCCCTGCCCAGTGGGTCTCCGCTGGTTAGTTAGCTCATGCTAACCCCTTTTCTCTCTGAACTTACAAAGTAAGTAGCGTTGTCTGAGCCAGAACCGCCCATAGGGGACCCACCCAATATATCTACTTAATGATGAGGGCCAAGCACAGAGGCATCGGGGTCTTTAGAGTCTTTGGTATGACTGGACCTCTCTGAAGTTAGCTGTTCAACTGTCTTACTCCTAAATCCTCTGTCGGTCTGACAGGATGAGAAGAGATGAGCTCAGCAGAGGATCTCACGGGTTCAAGGCAGTTCTCCACTCTCTCCCATTTTAGACAGCAGATTGGTTCTGGACCTTGGAGAGGATAACTCGGATTTGTAAACAGCGGATTTGAGCGTTCTCTTTTTTTTTTTTTTTCATGTCCGCATATCAAGCGAATATCGATGGATTCGCGGCCAAAATGAGACTGAACTAATCATATGAGGCCTTGGAGTCTGACAGGGGTGTTCTGATGGTGTTCTGAGACTTAGTGAGGGCTGGGGGACTGTGTGTGTGTGTGTGTGTGTGTGTCTGTGGTTGGAGGACATTAACACATTCATTATTTACCAGCCAGTCAGCAGCCAAGCCACGGCCCTGCTATGATTAATGGACCACAGTGCCCCAATGAGCCCTGATCTATCATAACCACACATTAAACATCCCAGCTATGCCTCACACACACAGAGAGACAGAGATGC
>CM059785.1:3637500-3647500 GCA_030435695.1 Brachymystax lenok tsinlingensis
CGCAAGATAATTATTTTACTAATGGAAGGCAGCATTCCAAATGGAACATTACGCCCTATTTAAGACACTACTTTTGACCACGACCTATATAGGGGTCTAGTCAAAAGTAGCGTCCTACATAGGGAATAGGCTGCCGTTTGGAACGGCAACCCTAGATCTGTACTTTGCCATCTGCGTTTAGCCTCCGATAGAGAAAATAAGCATTGAATCACTACAATTAAGTAGAAGTCCTTGATAATGATGGTAATTATGTAATATTTAACTTGAAATAATAACACGGTTTTCAGGGGCATAATCGTCCAGATAAAAAATATTTCTGTGTCCCAAATGACACTCTATTCCCTATACAGTGCACTACTTTTAACCAAAACCCTATGGGCCCTGGTCCAAAGTAGTGCACTGAATAGGGAATAAGGTGTCATTTGGAACACACATAAAATGTGTCTGTCGCAAGAAAAAAAGTCTGGAAGTGTTTAGTTTTCTAGTATCTGACAAGGCTTTCTTGTTTGTATATTTAAAGTCATGGGCTACGCTATTATTGTAGATTAAACTGTTTTAGTGCATTACAGATGCTTAGAACTGTAATGGCAAAACTGAACAACTTTATAACGACTTTCAACTTGGAAACAATTTTCTTAATCACACATCCTCAGTCAAAAGTACTTTAGTGTGTCTCTTTCTCTCTCTCTCTCTCTCTCTCTCTCTCTCTCTCTCTCTCTCTCTCTCTCTCTCTCTCTCTCTCTCTCTCTCTCTCTCTCTCTCTCTCTCTCTCTCTCTCTCTCTCTCTCTCTCTCTCTCTCTCTCTCTCTCTCTCTCTCTCTCTGTGTGTGTTTAAGGTAGAGTTGGCAGGGTGTAACAGCCTTCCATCTGTTAGGTAGATGTAAAACATCCTAATTGTCCATCTCCACCAGCTGGGCTTCTGCTACTCCTTCCTGGAGTTACTCAGTCAGAACACCATCTCTGTCAGAACACCATCTCAGTCAGAATACCATCTCTGTCAGAATACCATCTCTGTCAGAATACCATCTCTGTCAGAACACCATCTCTGTCAGAATACCAGCTCTGTCAGAACACCATCTCTATCAGAATACCATCTCTGTCAGAATACCATCTCTGTCAGAACACCATCTCTGTCAGAACACCATCTCTGTCAGAACACCATCTCTGTCAGAACACCATCTCTATCAGAACACCATCTCTGTCAGAACACCATCTCTATCAGAACACCATCTCTGTCAGAACACCATCTCTGTCAGAACACCATCTCTATCAGAACACCATCTCTGTCAGAACACCATCTCTATCAGAATACCATCTCTGTCAGAATACCATCACTGTAACACACTGCTCTAGGACACACTACATACCCACAGACACACAATAACATACACACTTTACAAATGGATTTAGTACTGTAGATGAGTTGGGATTGGTCTGCTATATAGCCATATAGCTCTCCATATATTTATACGTACATATTCTTATTAAATCCTTTACACGTGTGTGTATAAGGTAGTTGTTGTGAAAGTTAGCCAGTCAGCCAGTTAGCCAGTCAGCCAGTCAGCCAGTTAGCCAGTTAGCCAGTCAGCCAGTCAGCCAGTCAGCCAGTCAGCCAGTCAGCCAGCCAGCCAGTCAGCCAGTTAGCCAGTCAGCCAGTTAGCCAGTCAGCCAGTTAGCCAGTTAGCCAGTCAGCCAGTTAGCCAGTCAGCCAGTCAGCCAGTTAGCCAGTTAGCCAGTCAGCCAGTTAGCCAGTTAGCCAGTCAGCCAGTTAGCCAGTCAGCCAGTCAGCCAGTCAGCCAGTCAGCCAGTTAGCCAGTCAGCCAGTCAGCCAGTTAGTCAGTCAGCCAGTTAGCCAGTTAGCCAGTTATCTTGGGTGCTTGACTGCGTTTGTTAGGACAGGACGCTCAGATCAACCCTTCAAGAGATGGGTGGGGCTAAAGCTTAAGAGGGTGTGAACGATGCTGAATGGGTGGAGACAAAGAAGAGCTCTCCAGTAGTAGTACCAAAACATTCAAAGGCCATTTTCTCAAAAGTGAGTTTATAACTTTCAAAGCAAAATTATTTTCCCACTGTTCCTCAACTGTAGTGTATGATACACCATTTGGTAGCTCTGAGTCTCTACTTGTATCCAACGTAATACAACGCAACTTCAAATTTTGCTACATCTGATCTCGATTGAGACGGTCGGTCACATAAATCATATTTTAACAAAATTAGAACGAGATGAAATTTGTTATAAAAAATGCTACATTTTCTCTATACCCCATAGCAAAACGTGTAGAAATTGCAGAAAATGAACTCTTAAATGTAATTTTTTAAATTTACTTTAGACCACTTAAATGGTTCTTAGGGCCGTCTCCGTCTCTGACATTACGCCCTATTTACATCTGCATGGATGTGGAGACCTGCGACCCCAATGCAGCTAATCAGGATGACTTCAAAGCTGCCCATTCCTGGTCTAACGTGGTATAAAGGCTGTTAAAAATACTCTAGAATACTGTCACAGAAGAACCAGACATGACAGAGCGACAACACAAATTTCAGATAGCTGCTGTTGTCAGTCACTGACTGGGTCAGACGGTGGAGCTGGGTTTCCAGAGAGCATCCGGTGGGTTCTAGTGACTCATAGAGCCCACCGGATGCTCTCTGTAGCCCAGCACCACCGTCTGACCCAGTCAGTCATCTAGAAGACGCTCACTTTGTCACCGTGGTGAGGACAGTCCCAGCAGTATCTCATCCAGCCAGTGGAGGGGTTAACTACTAACTAGGTGATTTTCAGCAGCATTAGGAGCCAAATAGACCAGAGGGAGAGAGGCAGAGAGAAACGTGAGGGTGTATAAAGAGAGACAATCATCACACAGACGTTGGAAATTCCCAGCTAACAAAGAGAGAAGGAGAAAGAGAGAAAGAGAGCGATTCCCAAACCTTCCATAACAAAGCCATCACCTACAGAGAGATGAACCTGGAGAAGAGTCCCCTAAGCAAGCTGGTCCTGGGGCTCTGTTCACAAACACAAACACACCCCACAGTGCTCCAGGACAGCAACACAATTAGACCCAAAAAAATCATGAGAAAAATTATAATTACTTGACACATTGGAAAGAATTTACTAAAAAACTGAAAAAAACAGAAACTAGAATGCTATTTGGCCCTAAACAGAGAACATTGTACAGTGGCAGACTCAATGAGCATAGCCTTGCTATTGAGAAAGGCCGCCGTAGGCAGACCTGGTTCTCAAGAGAAGACAGGCTATGTGCACACTGCCCACAAAATGAGGTGGAAACAGCTGCACTTCCTAACCTCTTGCAAATGTATGACTATATTAGAGACATATTTCCCTCAGATTACACAGACCCACAAAGAATTCGAAAACAAACCAAATTTTGATAAACTCCCATATCTACTGGGTGAAATACCACAGTGTGCCATAACAGCAGCAAGATGTGTGACCTGTTGCCACAAGAAAAGGGCAACCAGTGAAGAACAAACACCATTGTAAATACAACCTATATTTATGTTTATTCATTTTTACCTTTTGTACTTTAACTATTTGCACATAATATGACATTTGAAATTGAATTGAAATTGAATTGAGAGAGAGAGAGAGAGAGAGAGAGAGAGAGAGAGAGAGAGAGAGAGAGAGAGAGAGAGAGAGAGAGCAGGAGAAACAGAGAGAGAGGGAGAAAGAGAGAGAGACCTTCATGTCTTAAAGTAATGATGGACTGTCATTTCTCTTTGCTTATTTGAGCTGTTCTTGCCATAATATGGACTTGGTATTTTACCAAATAGGGCTATCTTCTGTATACCACCCCTACCTTGTCACAACACAACTGATTGTCTCAAACTCCTTAAGAAGGAAAGAAATTCTGCAAATTAACTTTTAAGAAGGCACACCTGTTAATTGAAATGCATTCCAGGTGACTACCTCATGAAGCTGGTTGAGAGAATGCCAAGAGTGTGCAAAGCTGTCACCGAGGCCGAAGGGTGGCTACTTTGAAGAATCTCAAATATACAATTTGTTTACTACATTATTCCTTAAGTGTTATTTAATAGTTTTGACGTATTATCTATTATTCTACAACGTAGAAAATAGTAAAAAATAAAGAAAAACCCTGGAATGAGTAGGTGTCCAAACCTTTGACTGGTACTGTATATATATATATAAATACCTTCTGAGGCTGATCATATACTAATCTGAACATCAGGCCTGGTACGGCCACTAGTCTCATAAGATCTAACACAAGAACAGAGAGCACGGGGTCAAGTAGCCAGGTCACTACTACAGTAAAACGCTGTAAACTAGAGATAGGAGCAGTAACATTAAGCCTCGTTAACTCACACTCTCGTGATGAACAGTCCGGAACAGAACACTAAACTGGAGAACAGGAGCTTTTCAAATGATGTCAGTAGACATGGAAAAAGACAGTACCATCTCTAAGTGGATCCAGATCCCCTCCTTAATCCCCGCTGCTTCCCTCCCTCCCTCCGTCTACCCTTAATTACCTCCACAATAAAAAAAAAAAATTAAAAAAAAAGCTTTTCTCAGACATTTCTCTTTTCAGGCCCGTCACCCACAGTCAGGGTTCGTTAATAAAGCCTTATCTATACAGAACAACACTTCATATTCTAATGAGTGGGTCCAGACGGCCAGCGTGAGATCTGCAGGAGACCGCTCCCAATCTCCCTCTCAGAGACCCCAGGGAGAACCAGGAGAGGAGAGGGCAGGACCGGGCAGGCAGCCAAACGGACACGGACATCCTCGCTAAAAGGGATTAAGTAGCAACCACAGTGGGTCCCTGAGAGGGAACATAGTTAGAAAGTTTTACAGGAACTAAAAAAACAAAAATGTCAAAAAAAGTAAACTGCCGTTGCATCAATGAATCTCTATCTGTTACTACAGTCTCACAGACTCTCTCTCTCTCTCTCTTTACTTCTCCTCTCCCTCTGTCTCTCCTCTCCTTCTTCTCTCTCCTCTCCTTCTTCTCTCTCCTCTCCTTCTTCTGTCTATCCATTCCTTCCTCTATCATCCTCTGTCTCTCCTCTCCTTCCTCTGTCATCCTCTGTCTCTCCTCTCCTTCCTCTGTCATCCTCTGTTTCTCCTCTTCTTTCTCTGTCATCTTCTGTCTCTCCTCTCCTTCCTCTGTCATCTTCTGTTTCTCCTCTCCTTCCTCTGTCATCCTCTGTTTCTCCTCTCCTTCCTCTGTCATCCTCTGTTTCTCCTCTTCTTTCTCTGTCATCCTCTGTTTCTCCTCTCCTTCCTCTGTCATCCTCTCTCTCTCTCTCTCTCTCTCTCTCTCTCTCTCTCTCTCTCTCTCTCTCTCTCTCTCTCTCTCTCTCTCTCTCTCAGACCCAGCTACAGCCAGTGCTAACTCTCCCACAGCTTCATGCCCATCCTGCCCAACAGAGCTTTATGCCCATCCTGCCCAACAGAGCTTTATGCCCATCCTGCCCAACAGAGCTTTATGCCCATCCTGCCCAACAGAGCTTCATGCCCATCCTGCCCAACAGAGCTTTATGCCCATCCTGCCCAACAGAGCTTTATGCCCATCCTGCCCAACAGAGCTGTATGCCCATCCTGCCCAACAGAGCTGTATGCCCATCCTGCCCAACAGAGCTGTATGCCCATCCTGCCCAACAGAGCTGTATGCCCATCCTGCCCAACAGAGCTTTATGCCCATCCTGCCCAACAGAGCTTTATGCCCATCCTGCCCAACAGAGCTGTATGCCCATCCTGCCCAACAGAGCTGTATGCCCATCCTGCCCAACAGAGCTGTATGCCCATCCTGCCCAACAGAGCTGTATGCCCATCCTGCCCAACAGAGCTTTATGCCCATCCTGCCCAACAGAGCTTTATGCCCATCCTGCCCAACAGAGCTTTATGCCCATCCTGCCCAACAGAGCTTTATGCCTGTCCTGCCCAGCAGCACAGCTGCAGCCAAATTAGCCAAATGAAAACGTTAATTGGTTGTGCAGGTGGATCCTGATTGGGTATCTGTCCCAGGGGCTGATTCCCAGAATCAATCACGCTCTACATCAGCGTTTCCCAAACTGGGTCCTGGGGCCCCCAAGGGGGTGCACATTTTGGTTGTTGCCCCAGCACTACACAGCTAATTCAAATAATCAACGCTTGATGATGAGGTCACTGTGTGTCTGTCTGTCTGTCTGTGTGTGTGTCTGTGTGTCTGTCTGTGTGTGTGTGTGTGAGACGCATCCAAGTCCTGGCACCAACACCACACAGTGCTGCAGGGATGACTGGCACAGTGACACAGAGAGGACTGGGCCATATGGAGGGAGGCCTGGTGCCTGCACCGTTTAACACCCGCCCACACACACACACACATACATACTACACACACACACACACACATACATACTACACACACACACACATACACACACACACACACACACACATACACACACACACACACACACACACACATACTAGTACACGTGTTCACACACGGTGCGCAACACCATTTAACACCGGCCACAGTCTGCTTCATTCCTGGCTCTAACACAACAACACAACCCTCTCTGGTCATCTGTATAGGAAAAGACTGGGTACACGCATGCCTTCTCTTCCTCCCATCGAGGACTGGGTACATAACCAGGGCATGCCTTCTCTTCCTCCCATCGAGGACTGGGTACATAACCAGGGCATGCCTTCTCTTCCTCCCATCGAGGACTGGGTACATAACCAGGGCATGCCTTCTCTTCCTCCCATCGAGGACTGGGTACATAACCAGGGCATGCCTTCTCTTCCTCCCATCGAGGACTGGGTACACGCCCAGGGCATGCCTTCTCTTCCTCCCATCGAGGACTGGGTACATAACCAGGGCATGCCGTCTCTTCCTCCCATCGAGGACTGGGTACACGCCCAGGGCATGCCTTCTCTTCCTCCCATCACACTATTTACATCCCATGACCACAATGCCAGGTCAAAGTCAATGGTCAGAGAACCAATATTTCACTTTCATTTTAAGCAACATCAGCATCGCCTGGTGGTCCCAGATCTGTTTGTGCTGTCTTGTGAACTGCCATGGTCATTGCACACAGATCTTGGACCAGGCTAACATCAACTGCCTTACATTAATCACCAGGTACTGTAGCTATAGGAACAAACACATGTAGTAGACAAGGCTCTACAGTCTAGACCCCTGGACAAGGTTCTACAGTCTACATCCCTGGACAAGGCTCTCCAGTCTACACCCCTGGACAAGGAACTCCAGTCTATACCCCTGGACAAGGCTCTCCAGTCTACACCCCTGGACAAGGCTTTCCAGTCTATACCCCTGGACAAGGTTCTACAGTCTATTCCCCTGGACAAGGCTCTCCAGTCTACATCCCTGGACAAGGCTCTCCAGTCTATACCCTGTACAGGGCTCTCCAGTCTATACCCCTGGACAAGTTTCTCCAGTCTATTCCCCTGGACAAGGAACAACCAGATGTACTGAGGAAGCTTCTACACACATGGACATCAATGGACATAGTTGGAAATGGCTGCTCTCTTACCTCAGCATTCCAAATCCTTTCTTCTTCTTTGTCTTCTTGTCTGGCTCGTCCACATATTCTGTTATCTTCTCTTTCTCCTTTCCTGTTCCTTTTGTGCTGCTTCTCTTTCTTCTTTGCTTTGTCCTTCTCCTTCTTCTTCTTCTTCTTCTTCTTCTATTTTTTGATTTTGTTCTCCTCCGTCGCTTCGCCCACTCCCTGGCGAGAGGAGGCGCTGGCAGGGGTGTCCCGTCCCGAACTCTGGTCTGACAGATCATCTGAAGCAGAGACACAAAGCATGGAATAAACATACAGTTAACACCCATATATATATACATATATATGCAAAAGTATGTGGACAACCCATCCAATTATTGGATTCGGCTATTTCAGCCACATCCATGGCTGACAGGTGTATAACATCTAGCACACAGCCATTCAATCTCCATAGACAAACATTGGCAGTAGAACGGTCCGTACTGAAGAGCTCAGTGACTTTCAACGTGGCACCGCCATAGGATGCCACCTTTCCAACAAGTCAGTTCGTCACATTTCTGTCCTGCACACAAGCCTAAGATCACCATGCACAATGCCAAGCGGCTGGAGTGGTGTAAAGCTCAATCAATCAATCAAATGTGTTTATAAAGCCCTTCTTACATCAGCTGATGTCACAGAGTGCTGTACAGAAACCCAGCCTAAAACCCCCAAACAGCAAGCAATGCAGGTGTAGAAGCAGGGTGGCTAGGAAAAACTCCCTAGAAAGGCCAGAACCTAGGAAGGAACCTAGAGAGGAACCAGGCTATGAGGGGTGGCCAGTCCTCTTCTGGCCGTGTTCAGATTATAACAGAACATGGCCAAGCTTGTAAAATGTTCATAGATGACCAGCAGGGTCACGCTCTCTGGATTGATGAATCACCCTTCACCTCTGACAGTCCGATGGATTAATCTGGGTTTGGTGGATGCCAGGAGAACACTACCTGCCCTAATGCATAGTGCCAACTGTAAAGTTTGGTGGAGGTGGAAAAATGCTATGGGGCTGTTTTTCATGGTTCCGGTTAGGCCCCTTAGTTCCAGTGAAGGGAAATCTTAACACTGCAGCATACAATGACATTCTAGATGATGCTGTGCTTCCAACTTGGTGATAACAGTTTGGGGAAGGTCCTTTCCTGTTTCAGCATGACAGCGCCCCCGTGCACAAAGCAAGGACCATACAGAAATGGTTTGTTGAGATTGGTGTGGAAGAACTTGACTGGCTTGCACAGAGCCCTGACCTCAACCCCATCGAATACCTTTGGGATGAATTGGAACGCCGACTGTGAGCCAGGCCTAATCGCCGAACATCAGTTCCCGACCTCACTAACTCTCTTGTGGCTGAATGGAAGCAAGTCCCTGCAGCAATGTTCCAAAATCAGAAGACTGGAGGCGTAGTTCAGTAAGGGCGTGGGGTTTAGATTATTGTTATTTTCAGCCACCCGTGAGAGTAAATGTCATTCCTGTTCATCTGTTCTACTGTATAGTCATTACATTTTAATGTTGAACATTTACATTTTTTGTAGCTTCAATGAGGCTTACAGACGTTTGTGAGTGTTCTCTAAAAACGTACACAAATCCCATTGTTGGGATAGACTTTGGGTCAATAAAAACCCCTGACAGTGTAAAGTACTTTTAAGTAAAACCTACTTCAAATAACTACTTAGGTAGTTTGGGGTATCTGTACTTTAATATTTATTTATTTAAGTTAGGGTCTTTTTTATATTTGTTATTATGGGTTGCATCTAAATCCACCGCATCCGCCTATGGCAGCCTTCCGCATCCGCGGTGGAAGGTGGCCGAGATACAGCGGTGTTTGTCAGACCATGAGACAACACGAAAATCGGTCGTCTCACAAAAACTGTTTGTAGCGTCCGAATGGTTTGGAAAAGATGAGACTCTCACGAACACGACGGTGGTCTCCGTTTTCCTCTATGACCCTCACAAGCCCCACAGGACTCGTCTGACGTCGGTACCGTCGATGTGCCGACTTCTGTTTGTAGCGTATGGGCTACAAACTGTTCTCCTTGTCGCTGTACAACCACCACAGGTGTCACAGGACTCGTCTGAAGGTGACCGGTATTTGTTTACGAACATTTTATGGAAGTATGGAGGTAGTTTATAGTTTATAAATATGTGTATATGTTTCCTGAGCTTTCTTATATCGTCTAGATATAGGACAGACGCTTGTTTTTGACTGTCTTTTAGAACATTTCTGAATGTGTTATTCAATGCGTTTCTATGGGCTATAGAAGTGGTCCTAAAACTCTACATCAAATAGCTAAATGATCTGCAGTTTGACCATATTAAAAACAATTCCATATGTCATCTTAGAACCCCCCCTCCCTCAGCTTAGAACCCCTCCCCTCAGCTTAGAACCCCCCCTCCTCTCAGCTTAGAACCCCCTCAGCTTAGAACCCCCCCCTCCCCTCAGTTTAGAACCCCCTCCCTCCCCTCAGCTTAGAACCCCCCCCATTCA